>MU224127.1:914320-985702 GCA_018584345.1 Thuja plicata
GTTTGGATTGGGCCAAATATCATGATATGAAAATTCTACAAATCTAGTAAACTCTCTCTCAAGAGGGAGTGTTAAAATATTGTTCGTTCGTGTTTATAGAAAGCCTTGCATATAATATATATATATATATATATATAATAATGAATAGATATATAGATATCTGAATTAAATATGCATTAGAAACGAACATGTGTATATATATATATATATGACATATCATAAGTATATTGAAATCGGTTCATATTACTATCTGTTTGCACAGCAAATGTATCGGACTATTATGTATTAACAGTCATGATACTATCGTGACTGTTAACACATAACAGTCACGATAAGTGACTATATACACAACATTAACTAATAAGCAAATCAATGTTTATTGTGAACAAACACGTCGGTTCATTATGAACAGACATATCGGTTATTATGTGAACAGTCACGTCTGCCAATTTCAATATATATAGATATTCAATATGTAGAATCAATCAATTAAAAAGGCAATTGTATTCTACTGCACACATTCAGTTTACATCTTATCTCCCGATCTATATTTCCTTAACAAACACGAGTCAACAATTTTTTACCAAAAAATCGTGATTAATCCGATTTAAATCGCTAAAAAAATGGATTAATCTGCAAAAAGACACCACCAAAACTTGTCGTCTGAAACCATAAAATGCGCGAAGCGATTTCTTATAAAGTTGTGTGGGTTACAGTTAGAAACCACACAATAGACATATGACGCAGGTGGCGCGATTTTCAGAGCACGGTATGTATAAATATGTGCTCATAAATTCATACTGTTTATGTTTAGAGAAACAGTATTTATTTGCATATATATTTATAATTTATACAGTATATATTCATATAAATAGTATAAATAAACATTATTTATATCGCTTACTATATTCATATATTGTATACAGTATATGTTATATACTGTATTTATATTCATATATAAATACTGTATTTATATACAATATTTACAGTATTAATATATTTAATATGTGTGCATATTGTATTTATATGAATATATAATGAGTTTTCATATATCATATTTATATATTTACTGTATTTTCATATACAGTATTTATATATTTATTATATTTTTATATACAGTATAAATACAAAATATACAATTTTTTTATATACAGTATATTTAATCAGCGATAAGTATATAAATGATAAAAATCTATTTTGTACAATCTACTGGTGTAACTATATTTTATTTGCTCTCAATATATCTATGATGTGGAAATGCCCTTTAATTTTTTTTTAAAAGTAATTTTTTATTGTTTTTCTTTAAGTTATTACATTTTTTTGTAAATCCGATTTTTTCCCATTTTTTTCTCGATTTTTTCAAAAAATCCTACTCTTTTGGTTTGCCGATTTTTTCCCAAAACGATTTATGTTACTATGGCTCATTCAATTCCCTAAGTTCTCATACATAAGCTTCCAAGGATTTTCATCCTAGCCATACAAGCTTCTGAAATTTGCACCTGACGAGATGATATTACTAGAAGTTACAAGACACTAGTTCAAATATGATAAGATCCAAAAGAACAAAAGCAAGGTCGGGATGAATTTGGAAATTCAATTGACATGTCCTTCAATTCAAGTGGTTGAAGGATCCGAAGTAGAGTTACTGTTTTATTCCCTTACAACGTATGCATCAAGAACAAATTTTGATTTCGAAGGCGATATAGGCATAGAGCACACCTTGAAGATCATTGGGCAAATGTTTCAGATGACTTTGAAATTAGAAAGAGAAGGTATTCTAGATTGTCAGTGCATATAATTAGACTTTGCCAATTGTTCCCTATTCCGGATCAAGTTGAATATGGTGAGAATGATATTCAAAGTCACTATGAAGAAGAAAAGAGTAATTTTCTTCCTACTCCTAATTGGTCCGAAGTGGAAGTAGCAAATTTGAATGTATTGATGAGACCATTTATGGCATATACTTGAAGATGGGTGGATCACCAAAGCAATAAGTTAAAGGAAAGAAATGTCACTTTGACCAATGAATTCGAGGACTTAGAATCACAATCTTTCAAAGATGAAATGTCTGAAAAACAACAAGAAATTAGTATTGAGAAAGAACGAGGAAGGCAACAAGAAAAGGAGAGATAAAGTCGAGACATCATGAGCTAAGAAGATAAAAAGAAAGGAAGTTTCAAGCGAAGAACCACCACATAAGATGCAAAAGTCAGAGGTGACTCTTTCATCGGCCAAAACTTCTTCCATGCAAAAAAAATGTAACATCAATTGCGGAGAATGAATCGCCAAAGCAAGTGGGAATAGATCCAAGTGTTCCAAAAGGTCAAAGTGTGAATAAATCCTTTGGGTCCATTCACCAACCACGCCAAGAAAGGAATCCTTCTTAAGATGTAGAAGTCCTTCCTAACAATAATTTGATGGAACAAGAAGCAATGCCAATTGAAGAAGCCCTAAAGGATGGAAACAAGGGTTTTCCAAATGAAGATATTAATGAAGGGATGATACAAGTGCATCAAGGGCCTCAAGGACATGAAGAGTTAGAAGGTGTTGAGTAGTTCATGGCTCCTGAATGGTTAAAGAATAGGATGAAGAAGAAAGTTATAAGTAGAAAGCAATCCAGTGAATGATCTAGAGGATTTTCTAGGGAGAATTGGAAAGACTATGGAGAAGAAGCCAACAAAGAAATAGAAAACACAAAGGAGGGTTATGGATCCCACACAATACAAGTTGCAATTCCAAAAGTTGACAAGCAAAAAGAAGGCATTGCCCTGAGGAATATAAAATCATGACTCTTGATTTAAGACCAACAACAAAAGAACAAGAGGTCGAAGAATTGAATGAATTCGTGAAAACAATTAAGGAAAGATTGAGAAAAGAAGAAAAGAAGAATCAACTTAAGGCAGAAAATAAAGCATTGAGAGATTATGTAGGGCACTTGATGAATCCAATTCAACAAGTTGAAGAGGCATTCATCCTTCCTATAGCACTTTCAAGGGAATCAATTGAAGATTTTAAGGAATGAAGATGACAGCACAAGCAATAAAGGAATCAATTGAAGATTTTAAGGAATGAAGATGACAGCACAAGCAATAAAGAAGTTTATTGAAAGTGTTTTCGATAAAGCTAATGAATTCATTGAGGAGTCGGTAGAGATACATGGGAAGGTTATAGCCATTCAATTTAGGATTCAACTACTACTTGCATCATGTGAAGAATTTCATCCCATTCAAGAGAAAACTATCCCATGCTTGTGTGTATTTATGGACATATCCAAGCAAACTTTGGCAGAAGGAGGTGTAATGGAAGCAATTCAAGCCTATGACCTTCACTGTTGGTATTGTGCATTGATGTTGAGGAAAGGAATCCTTGAGAAGGTAGAGAAAGATTGTATTCAATTGAGAGGAATGGCTCAAGATATTCAAGATGGGATCCTTGTTTCAATAGAGGTGATGTTTCGACAAGAGGTGAATGATGATAGAGATATGAATGTGGAAGAATTGAAAGAGAAAATGAAAAATACCTTCTTCAAGGCTACAGGTTCCATTTTGGAGAATCATTTGGAGGATGAAGCTTCATTTAGGGCCTTCATGAATACTTATCAAGAGCAAGGATCAAAATGGGAAAAGGTTTTTGCCACTTGTATAGATGACTTAGCAATCCTTGAGTACAAGGTGGAGGCTATACCAAGTCCACTATTGGAAGAACTCAACATCATCATGTTCAAGTTCATCGAATTTTCTATCAAGGAGAAGGCTAAAGGGCACATTTACCTAGAATTAATTTTCTTATGATCTTTTGTGGCATTCAATTTTCCTATTTGCCCTTGGAGGCTACTTTATTTTCATTGGCTAGCATTTAATGTTTGCAAGTGGTAGTTGTAGCAATCCCTAGTTAGGGTTTCCTTGAATTATCTTGGCCATTGAATTAGAATCAGTTTGGGCCCTTGATTGTAATTGAAAGCCCTATATAAAGGCTTGCTCATTTCATTTGCAAAGGCAAAGAAGAGACTCATTGTGAAATTGTTGCTGAGATACTACCAAAATAATTACAAATTCCTTGAAGATTGGTGAATGCTTGTGTTGTTTTAGGCATTAGCATGGTTTCCTACTTCTCAGTTAGCTTAGATTTGTTTACATCAAGTTGAATAGTTGAATGGTAAACATTGTTGTTGATTAATGGTGAAACCCTTATGTCCATACCATTTGTAATTTGTTGATTGCAAGTTGCAGTGCACAGTTAGTATAAACTCATTTCAAAGCTTAACTTCAATTGCTTCATGCTCATCGATTCGCATGTTTTATGGTGTTGATGTGTATAAGTGATTTGAAAATCATTTGCATGCCTTTGGGAGATTGCATCATCTTTACATCATTGTTTCATCATGGCAAAGTAAATCTTGGTTCAGTTTCACTAAGTCAGCGATAATTTCTGACATTGTTAGAAGTAGATGAGATTCCTAAACTCGTCTCTTTTGCATTTAATTTCAAAACCACTTGTTAGGATTAGCTGATGTGCTCACATTGCAAAATCATTCCTTGTTTGAGAGAAAGTTGATACATTCTAAACGAATAGTCTAAGTCCCTTTGTGTGTTACTAGCATATCACGTCACTTCAACTAAGTTTATATCCAACACAAAGTCACTAGTTCACAGAGTAAACCTTGGGGTTACCTTATTTGATCACAAAGGTTTCATATTGTTTAGCATTTGAGGTTTCCTTGTTCAAGAGAGGATTGAATACTCAGTATTTTATTGTCTTGAGAAGTGTCACAAAATACTCATCAACAGTACATACATAAGCTTTCTATCTCTTCATGTCCCTTTGCTACTAGATGTTGGAGTTTACCCAGAAGTGACATATCATACGTCTTATGTAAAGAAGTTTACTCTAGAAGGTGTTGCTGGTCAATAAATGTAATCACCAGATTAATCTCATGGTTATAGAATGTGTTCTTATCATTAACTTTCTGCCAAGACTTTAACAACAACTTCATTTGTATCAAATCTATACTGACCAATGCTGTTTAAGCCCAATCCCTTCTATTACTTGTTCCATAGGCCACTGTAGCATATCACCTCTCTCTATTTGTTGTCCAATTTGAGTTCATGTAATTTAGTTTGGCTATATCAAAATTTATAAACTGCCATAGAATTCCGCCTTCAAAGATATTGCCTAGCATCATACTGTGAGGAATTTCTCTTAATTCCCAGTTTTCCTTAAAAGAATACTTTCTGTCTCTTTATCAACTTCCTCCCTTGAATCTTTTTGAACACCTAGTCTCCATGTTGAGAGCCATACAAAATGACCATTTGCGTTTGCACTTAAGTTTTGAAGAGCAATTCAATCTTCTATCTCTAAAGCTGAAATAACCTACATTTATATTAGTTCCTTCTACCTAAAATGGAAAGCAAATTGGAAACAATCAAATCATTTTCTCACTATCTAGAGAAGCTAGAAAACCTTATTCTTTCATATCTTAATATAACTTCGCTTTTGCTTAGTTTTTTTCAGCTTAAAAGGAAAGAAGTTAATTATTTCTCAGATAGATATCTCTAATACAACCATTCTGTACTAAGTGGTGCTGAATTCGGTGTAGGTAAAGCCTCTCCTAGAGTCGGGAAACATTTCAGAGCTAGCAGATCCTCGACTTGGCGGTCAATATGATATCCATCAAATGCAAAGAATGGTTCTTACATCATCTCTTTGTATAAGGCAGTCTGCAATTTGGCGCCCATCCATGAGTGAGGTGAGAAATTCAGAATCATCTCTGATCCTTTTTAAGATTGTCAGCACCCATTACAAGGTATGTATATGCCCTAGAATGGTTCCAAAGAACATTCCATGAAAGGCTTTAAAAGGGGGAATATGGCTTTATAAAATTATAAATAGCACTCATTTAAAGGAAATTTGTTTTTCTATGGTAATCCTGGAATGATGTTTCCATTTCTCTCAGGTGCTGCAGCTGCTAACAGATGTGCAAAGCCCAGAGCTACTAGAAAGTTGGAGATTTCCAGCTTCTAAGACCGATGAAGTTGATGACTACACAGACTTTGATGAACAGGAGTACAGCCAAAGACTCCAAAGTAGTTGTCCCTCATAATAGGTGACCTGTCAATGTACCATCTCAAATTGGATATTGATGATTAGTGTGCCCCATTATGCCTTGTTCTACACTCAGAGAAAGAACTTAATGCTTCAAAACAAACGAATCTCAATAGGAGTATCCACCAAATAATCAACTGAAAACTGTAGCAAAACATCACTTTCTTTGTCTCTGTGTAAAATAATTTATTCTATTCATATAAATGTAAGTTTAGTGACAGGGTAATATATATTAGAGAAAAAGATCAGGTTACCTTTGGTTATTAATGTACATCGAATTTTGTACGAAATTTTTTGACAATCTAGTATGATTTGTTTTCTATTGGACAATGGAAAGAAATATAGCAACAAAATTTGCAATTATATAGAAGTTATTGCTTTGTGTTGAAAGGATGTTAACCTAAAGATAACCAAGCATTCTACCTTTAGAAAAGGTATATAGTAATATACCATTATTGGACAACCTTATATTTTATAGTTCATCATGATTTTCATCCAACACAACCAAGTTCCAACAAATCGTTGCCGTTTTTTATTGAAATATCCAAACAAGTTATCCAGATTACTGGACCTTGAACTTTCTTCTAGTTGAAATTCGCCAAAAGTTGGTAAATTCTACTTTTGCTGTTGCCATTCGTAGGTCCCTAAACCTACACCAGAAGTTCTGGAATGAGGTATTCCTATAATAATTATCTTAAAAATTTATGTATGTTATTCATACTTATGTATAACCAAAAGGATGATAGTGATAGACTGATAGTCATCAAAAACACCTGAAATTTGACAAACCACACTACTGTCAACACAAATTAAGATACTTCCATCAAAAAACATCCAAGTGGCTTTTATGAGCTGCCCACCAAGATGAGATTACTGACAAGATGAGAAACCTAGTGTTCCCGAGCTTTGCAAAGTTCCCCTTCCAATATAAAATATTAAGCATTCTAGAGTTCCAGGCACACAAAAATGCTCTCTAACAATGCACAACCATCCATACTCATTTCAAGCCAGAATGGCTTAAATGCTTCTGCTACCAAATGAAACATACAACACTTTATACGTTTATTTGTTACCACACACTCAGAAGTGAAAATACTACTGAATCAAGTGAAATTATTGTTTATTCATCAATTCAATTGACAGTTGTAAAGGAGCTCCGATGCACCCAACCAGGAATAGATGCCAGCTTCAAATGACTACCCATATGATGTAAGAGATAACCATGGATATAAACAAAGAGCTGGTGATCACACAAAAAAGAACTTTACCTTCATGTTATCTTTCGCTCTAAATGTTGATATGAACACAATGTCCTTTCCCTCTCAGCATTCCGTGCTATGTAAATAAAGGAAGTAGAAGAATGCGGTCGGAATGCCAAGCTGTTCAGCCATAATGGGCGAATGATAACAGAAGTACACAACATGTTATGTGTTCTGATATTTATATATTCGATAAGAGTGCAATCGTAGAGATTCAATGAAATCAGAAATATAGATGAGCAGATGACAACTCGTTGAATACTTACATATTGAATGAAAGAAGAGCTGCTTTGAAGGGCCAAACACCCAAAAGCACTCTCGAGCCTGACAATTAACTACCTAGTGCTTATGTGTACACGATATTAGCTTGGAATGAACCTAGAGCTAACTATCCAAAAATTACATAAATCGAAAAAAGTATGATATGACTAATCAATTATATGAGCCAGATGTTGACTGCTCCATAACTACGCATGATGGCTCACGGATTGTTAACGACATTACATAATAAACCAGCAAATAAAATACTCAGCAAATAAAATAGAGATCGACAAATAATCAGAGCATGTCAAGGGGATCTTCCTCCCCTTGAAGGTCCATAAGATGAGAGATACTACTTATTTCCAATTTCTTCCTCATTCCTCACGTGGCCTGGCACCAAATTTTCCCTACATACACTCAGACCTCAATGGCCAGCATTAGTTGCAGCCTACACACCAATCTGCCCATGGCAGCAAACACCAGGGCCTTCTTGCTTGAAGGACACAAGGATCTGAAAATCCGATGCTTGTCCTGCCATGCAGATCAGACAAACATATAGATGCAAACACCAAGAACGCATGAAGATATCACACAATACTTGAAAGCTTCCATTATCACATTGTAAATACATAATTATGGCCTTACTTTCCCAAGTAGATCTTCACTCCTCCTGCCTCCTAGCTCTCCTCAAACTCATTACAAAAATGGATAAATCCTCTAATAAACTCAAGTTTTCAAGTGTATATAAGCCTTATTTATTAACGCATGCAAGCCCTTACAACAAATATTAATCGAGCAAGCATTAATTATCCATGCAATTACTAAACAATTGCATTTTACAATATCCAATTATTTCCTTAATGTGCAATTATTAAATAATTGCTTAGAATAGTAAATGATTTTTCTAATGACTCAAATATGATGCCAACATTATCTCCATGCAAATAATGTATTTTGTCCTCAAAATACTATAAGAATGATCTACAGATGATAGACTCTACAATGGTTGACAACATCAATATGCTCTCAACCCTCCTCTCTGCAAAAGCTTCAACAGTAACAAGCAGACTTCATTACACACATGCCTCCTATCTCTCATGTGTAGTGCTTCCTTGCTCAACCATTCAAAATCCAAATTAACAAAAAATGCAGAACGTAATAGCATCACAAACGCTCAAATCAAACCCAACTTTTGGAAAACATCACACACCATAAAAATGAAAGCAACCAACACCAAACCACAAAGTGCATCATCTCATGCAAATCCTCAAACTAAAGGGAATCAAGAACTCTGTCCAACAATGTGTAAATGGTTGGAGACATGCAATGTCCAAAAGCAAAACATCTATTCAATCAATGTCACTTGCACACTTTATTTCTATCCATGGAAATTCCCAGCTGCCAGTTATAAAAGTGAGTTAACAAACAATGACCATTAAAAATCCATCATTCATCATACAACAAAATCCAAATCATATCAAAACCACTTTAATATGGGGCACATGTGCAGGTCTTAGAACAAATCATGCACAACTACAATACCACTACATGCATTATTCACAATGCACATGCACCAATGGTCTATTGCTACAATAAAATTATCAACTTGAAGTAACATTTCCATCACAAACGAATAAATCTACATCAAGACTCAAGCACAATCAATGGTTGATCAAGCCATCAATAATGTCATCAACTATGCAAATTGTTGATAAAAATCTTGGCACAAGACCCATCTATAACTAAAATTTATGAGGTAAAGAAAACCATAACAACATCGCACGAATGCAAAACAAACACCTGAATGCAATCAGCATTACGCAACCCTTTCAAATGTGTAAGCAAAAGCCATGAATACCCACATGTACTAAAACATCAGAAAATAGAGAGCAACGAGTGACACAAATATCCCCACATACAATTATGACTACACATGACACACAATAATCATCCTCACATGCACTGTAACAAGTTACTCCATCCCCAAGTCCACAAGAGCATAAACTATAAATGATCAATCTATCAAGTATGTACCTACACAAACATCTTACTTCTGCAAGCATCATATCCAAACATCACATGGCATTAGAATCTCATGTAAATGCTACTATAAGATGGTATCAACTAGATATTGACAACCCATTTCCGTATAGACACTACAAGCAATACACCATAGAGAGAAGAGAAATCTTGGCACTCAAAAGTAGGTGGCATTGCTACACATAAAGACATGGCTCTTGATGATGTGGCACCATCCCCACAAAAATATGTGATCCCCATTTAAAACAAAAATTATTGTGAATATCATACAAATAGCATTTTATCATGTAAATGAGTATGCCATATCTCAAAAATATGCTCTATATTGCCTATGAGGTGATGACATCCACTACAATTGGTATCCCTTTATGTGATGCCATCTTTCTATAGTAATTTGCTTTTTACCAAAGTTGCACGGGGACGGGGGTACTTGGGAACTTAGGGTACGGGTACAGGTACGGCTATTTTTCAAAATAGGGGACGGGGGTACTTGGGTATGTCAATTTTTTTTTAATATATTTATAGAAAATCTGAAAATATGAGTCATGACAATGGTTTTTCAAAGCAAGAACAGTGATAAAGTTTGCAGATGTAATCTATTTTTTTCAGTTCAGATTTGCAAATGTTTGTAATAATAATATATGCTAAATGTTTAGATGCATAACAGAGAAGGCAGACTTTAAACATGAACAAGAAGATCATAAATCATATAACAATGACATATTGCAAATGATAAACTTCTGACATGAACAGTGATAAAGTTTACTGTTAATTAGTATTGTATCAAAGTTTCAAACTGATTATTTATTGAATTAAGTTTGATAAACAACAAATTGATACGCAAACAAAAAACCAAAACAAAAGTCAGAAATCTTAATCAAGGTCCTTAGCTATGATGCTCTCCACTAAGTACCTGGTACTTGGGTATGTGGGTGCACGTCCTAGGGGTGTGGGTACGCGTACCCATGCAACATAGCTTTTTACAAAACAGTGTCCATACTTTATAACAAGTCCTGTTTCTCATCCATGTTGTTGGTGTAATATTTTATTCGCATATGTTATATCGCAAGTGTGATATTGCACATATTTAATAAGTTTACTTAGGACAATCACGATATTTTATTATTGTCACCTGAAAATCTGATAATAGCATGTCTACACCTTATGTACCTCATCAAACAGTGGCTGATGGTAGTTAGGCACCGCATTTATTTAGTCAAGGTCATCTCTATCTTAGTAAATTTGAGTGAACTGATCCACTTGTTGGCATTTTAACTCTTGACATCTTGATTAGAATAAGTTAACTCACCTCTTGTTTGAGAGTGATTAAGGGTTAATCCATACCTCTTGGATATGTTTATCTCCTTGATGCATGTATCTAGATGGCCTATCTATATTTACTTCATCCATTTATTTGATGGTTGACTGAATTGATTTGATCTCATTATTGATTTACTCTACTTTGAATAGCTCATGTTATTACATATTGCCTTATATGTTTTATTCTTGCAATCATTGTAGCCTTCTTCATGCACCAAGATTCAACATCTTGGATTCGCATTAAATTTTACGTGGTATTAGAGCTTTGTAGATGATTTAGGTTTGTTTGTGTCCATTAAGGAAAGAGGGATTCATCCAAAGCTTTGCAACACTAGTTTTCGAATTAGATTGGAGGCCACCATAATTTTCAGAGCAGATATGAAACAAAGGTTTGTCTTTTGTTTTGTCCAGTTTGAACACTTGGAAGTCATTTTATTTAAGTTTCTAGTCACATATTCTGATGTGTTTTGTAAATAGTTCATTTTTTGGAGCATTTTGGCACAAGATAAAGTGCACCATTGCGTCTAAAGCGGCCAAGAAAGTATAAATCAACATAAAAATTGTCGTGATCAAAGCATGTGAAAAAAATACACATTTTTTTACCTTGGAATGTTGTATAGCCCCCTGGAGTAACATTGCACAAGATATTATAAACAATTATCCTATGCTTCTATGTAAAACATAAATAAATTAAATTAAATCAAAAAATAAAAATAGCATTACTAGCATTCCGTTAAAAATTTGAAAAAACAATAAAAGTTCTCCTCTACCCAGTAGCAAACTACCAATCCACCACTCACCCTCCATTGGACCAACTTGTCCTCATTGAGTATTTTATTTTGGTACCTTATCTTTGGAAGCTTCATATTGTTAATGTTTAGTAGCTAGATCGAATTCTAGCTCACATTATTTTAATTAGGAAAATTAAAATAATGAATTAATTATTTAAATTAAGGAAAATTAAATAATTATGGATGGATTAATTATTTATTTAATTGGAGAATTAAATAAATAATTTATTAGTTAAGTGGGAATTAAATAATACATATGGATTAATTGTTTATTTAATTTGGAGTATTAAATAAATATATATATTAGAGAATTGAATTGGAAAGATAAATATTATGGATTAATTATTTATTTAATTAAGAAAAGTAAATAAATAATTATGAGTTAATTTATTAAGTTATATCTTTAATTAAACTTATATATATCGGGCTATTGTATTTATAAATACAATGAAATAAATCGCATAAGGGCTGGGCCCTTTTGTAATCTCTATAACGTCTAAGGAGATAGACATTTCATATAGGCGCTGACCTATATGTTTGGCACCAAGAATAATTGAAACGTGTGCCCAGATCTGGGCCGACTCAAGGAAGAAATCGCCTATATAAAGACATACTCTGTTATTCATAAGCATCGATCATACTTGTAATCAAGTCTGCCCTAAACAGCGAATACATTCTGCAAGCGAATTCTAGTGGATACCTTTGGCATGCGGATTACTCTTGACGCTGAATATTTGCAGCATTGTGAACTTCATTCTTCATGTGAGATTTCTGCCCAGTCATATGAGAATCCACGTCTGCTAATAAGGTGGTGACAAAGTCATGATTAATATGATCTATTCATTGGCAATAATCTCTGATTAATATAGTCAGAGTTCTACATAGCAGCTTGGATATTCATTAAATCACTGAGATTATACTTGCTTGATAATAGGAATTCTGGAGGGCTTCAACAATCAGACTTGGTGCTATTTTGGTGACGGAAATCATACTCCAGATTGTGACTGTGACAGCAATATGCACTTCCAGATTAGAAGCATAATTCAGAGGTCATCATCAGCATTTTGGTTTATATCAGAATCTGATTATCAGCACCATCGAAGGTTCTAAGTTGTATTTTTTGAGCATAATTCATATCTTCTTCATTGCTGGGTTTTTCACCTTCACAAGGAAGGTTTTCCTAGGGTACTTGGTGTTGTGCCTTTTGTCTCATTTGTTACTGTGCATTTAATTGTCCATTTAATTCTACTTATTAATTCTGAGATTTAATTATTGCACTCAAATCTAATTGATTCAAATTTATTAGATCTGATAATTAAAACTTAACACATATGTGCTATTTTTTCTCCAATTTTTGAGCAATTTTTTTTTAATCTGGGCTAATTTCTCACAAGCTTCACAATGGTGTAGAGGGTTGCTGCTTCTGGTGTCTCGATTTTCGAAAAATTGCAAATCCTCACAAATGATTTTGTGTAGTTGTTCTTTTGAGAACTTCTAGGGCTTTGTTTAGGCTCATACAATAACATTTGTTTGAGCATTTTTTTTGAAAGTGCATAATTTTTTGTGTACTACTCATTGGTGTAGTCTAATCTATCTCATTTTGTATAAAAGATTTGTAATATCAGCTTTATGGCCTATTTTGGCATTTGCAACACACTAAAATCAAGACCGCATAGCTAATCTGACAAGTGGCAAGTATAATTGCACTAAATATAAAGTGTCATCATTATAAATCTGTTGGGGAAGTTTCATAACGGTGTTATATTTAGAGGGTATTTATACTAATGTACTCAATTTACAAAGTGCATAATTATCATCTACTTGTATTGGGGGGGTTCACACATAGACATTTTGTAATCATGAACTACAATAAAATTGCATCCTACTTTATAGATAGGCTTCTAGTGTTTGTACACAACAAGTCATAATAAGGGATGAAAATGTAGTTGAATGACATGCATTCGGATCCTACCTCCTTGATGAAACCTCGCATTGTGTTGCATCTAGATCCTCTAGTTCTCTCTTTGTCACATCTTGGATTGAAAGCCTATGGTCAAGGATCCTAAATCCTACATCTGGTTTGTATCGGCTCACTTCTCAAGTTGAGAGCCATTAATTATGATTAATGACATTAAATCTTCATGGTACTTGCTCCTACGGATCATTTTTACTCTCAATTTAGCATTGGCATCAAGATACACAAGCAACTTCCAAATTCATCCATTATTCTATCCTTGGGATAGAGTTTTTAACTATTGGTTTTCTCCTTCTTTTCTTTTGGATGACTTCAATTATTTTACATGGGTACCTAATAAAGCCTAGTCAAAACCCATTTTTCATTTCTCTTAAGTTGTGTTTGTAAGAGATGTTGGAGCAATAATTTATTCACCTTGGATATATTATATCCTAAGTGTATTATTGCAACTAAATAACAAGATTACTTAGGATATTTAATTGTTCTCACCTAAGAAGCTAACAATGACGTGTAAGTTATAACTTGAGGGACACAAGTGCCATTAATACTTCATCTAATCATTATTGATGGTAGTTAAGTGCGGAATCTATTTAGTCAAGATCACTTCTATCTTGGTGTAATGTAGGGAAATAGGGTTCACTAACTTATGCATGCAAGCTAAGAAACTAGGCCTATCTCCACTTTAATTACTTTGAAGAAAGTGGATCCACTTGGCTCAACCTCAAATATGATTGAAAAGGATTGGTCACAAGGTGAATCCAATCACTCCTTGTTTGAGTTCAAAATTTGTAATGTCCCCTTTCTAGAATAAGATTTAATAATAAATAATAACAATAAAATTGAAGTATAAAAAAAATAATAATAGCATAATATAATTACAAGTTAACTATGTTTAATGAAAGGTCATGAAATATATAATGAAGAGTTGTGACTCCTGCTGGTTCCCAAATCAACAAATTGGAAAGTTCTAAGAGTATGTCAAGCTCTTTGTTCAAACCTTCCAAGTGACTTGGCCAACAAACGGGATTAACCGAATGGTGGTTAACTTCCCCTACACTTTAGGCTCTGCAAGACCTAGGCGGGTGCACCTAACTACCAACTGGATCTTCAAGTTGGTGTTTTTTTATAGCAGATTGTATCTCCTATTTGTATTCTACTTCTAATTTCCATCTCAAAATGGCATGTATTCTTGAAATAGATTGATTCACTTACTGATTAATTGATTCCTTTTAACTTCTTAGTTACCTTGTTTCTACTTCTACTTCTTTAACTCTGATCTACAACTATCTTGGTTTCTGATTAACTCTTGCTTCTATCTTCCTCCTAATGCCACTGCTTTGATTTTACCTACAACTATCGTGATTCTTACTTATGTTTATCTTTTACTTAATGTAATATGATTATGTTCTAAATGAAGTTTATGTGAAATAGACCAGTGCCTTCTTCTCTTTTGGGCTATAGAGTCACCCTTTTCCAGACCTTCATATATAACTCTGTGAGACAATTTTTAAACTCACCACTTGGATGAATCTATCAACTAATCTAACCCTCAATACTATTTTAACTATTGTTTGCCACAACAATTAGTCCAATTGCATTTAACTTTTACTTGAAAAGACCAATCATACAAGAAACATAAGGATAAGAAAGTCTCAAATGAAACTTGTTTATCAAACTACTATGACAACAAATAATTCTTTCATAAGAAGATTTAAGACAGCATTCATTTACTTGAAATGAAAATTACAAAGAACTGATCTTGAACAAAGAATCTTCCACAACACAATTGAAAATAAAAGACTAATTGTATTACGTATAAAACTTGATTAGGAAGTATGTATTGTTGATTGTATTATGAACTAATGATGATGTCTTTTACAATACAAAATGATCTTCCTTATATACAGAAGATAGAAGTCTTTTCAGCGAACAGACATGTCCTTTGACACATAAAACATAGTCTTAACAAACAACTAACTATCTTTTAAGATAAACAAATTGAATGCTCCTAAGTGATAAACATATTCCTAATCCTTATACACATTGATATTGACACAAGTGAATCATAGTGTATTCTTGCTTGTAGAAAGTGTAAGCAATCTTTATCACATGAGGCGCTAGATCGTCATCTCCTCTGATGTCTTCAACAGCCCGAGACATAATATTGGCCAATTCAGGTTGTCCTTGTTCTAGTGACAAGAATGCTCTGTCGTGTGGTATAGGAGGGAGTATATCGATTTCTTTCCTTTCCAATCTTTTCATATCGTCCACCAGGTCCTTGTGAAATCTTTTGTGATTCTTAAGCAATTTCTTGCCTTTAGTGAGATTATCTGGTGACAACGAATCATTTGTTTGCATCTTCTCATCTAATCTTCCCTACAACATTTCATGCTTTTCAAGGGCCTTAACCATCCCTGTCTAAGTATTCCAGAAGTTCACAGTGTGTGCCATCATGACTTTGAAACGGTATCAAATCACTTCTATTGCTAATTTGCTCACTTTTCCCTCGCTGCTTTCTTCTATGCTTTTTAATTTCTTTTCTAGTTTTTGCGTTTTAACTCTCCAGTATGTAGCATCTTGAAGAGCAACCACCATTCTCTGCTCTTGTTCATAATCACAAGAGGGCTCTCCTCTTTCACTAATATGGGTGGCCTTTTCTTGCCATTGTTGTTTTTCCATTTCAGAATTTTCATACAGAGCTTTATAATTGTTTCTTCCTCTGACCAACAGTTCCACTTGGGCCTGGTTTAGTTGTGCTACATTCAGATTTAGTTGTGCAATCACTCTGGGATCAGTTCTTCCTGCTTGTTGAATCATTAAGTGTCCAAATGTCTCCTCAGTATTAACCAGGATAGGTCTTTTATTTCTGGGATATAGAGCCCATTGCAGTAAAGCTTTTTGCCCTGGATCATATCCTGAACCGATGTATATCTTATCTACTTGCTCTAGCATCATTCTTTTTCCAGGATCTTGTTGCTTTACAAAACTATCAAACACAATCACCGATCTCATATCCCATCCTGGGAAGATAATCACTCCAGCCTCTTTTAAAAGTTATCTCCCTCTCTGAGGAGTCATTGCATTCATTTATGCCTCCAGTTCAATTTGCAACTCTTGTAACAACTCCTTTATTTGTTGTGTTGTCTAACCTTTCTCTCAGCAGTCTACCTTTATGTTGATATAGGAATGTTTTGAACTCGGAAGTATTAATAAAATCTTGATCTGAAATAAACTCTTCATGATCAAGTATTCGTTCATCCTCAATCTCTTCTGCTTGTACCTGACCCAACATGATTTCATTTGGGAAGTCATCATTCATTTCCAATGGTGGCATTTGATCAACCAGTGTTCCTTCCCTCATAGGAGTGTCATTGTACCCAAACTCTGCAGTTGACTCTAGTGAAAGGTGGGCTATAGGTGTGACGACGCTGACATCTTTTGGTTTATCTCTAAACACATACAAAGGAACATCATTGAGAATCTCTTCTTTATGCTCAATCATCTTTTCTGCCCTTATCACAGGATTTTCAATATCTTTCAATACTCGTAAATTGATTTTGTTCTGATTTACTTTCCACTCATAAGTTGTGGCAATTTTATCATAGAGGTCCTTTATAGCCTCTTCCCTTTCCATATTCCTGATCAAGTCATCAACTAACACAGGTTCGTGCTCAAAGGTCCTTAGCTTTTGGGAAACTTTTGCCCACTGTATGTATCCCTCAGGATCAAAGTTCTTCCTTGGATTACTGGTTGACATTTCATAATAATCCAATTTTGCCTTGACCAAATCATAATTTTTTGTGCTTTTGACTACAAATTCTCCAAAGGATAAGGATCCGGGCATTATAGATTGTTTGCTATGGGAACTGAAGTGTAAGGTGCTAGAAGTAGACAATGGTCGGATAATCTCAAGGTACACAATTCTCTTGGAACAGTCTTTGGTAGAACATAAGGACATCCCTCATATCTATACACTCTTATTATGGGTATAATCCTTGAAAGAGTACCAATCTCCCCAGTTATGGTCTATAACACTTTGTTCTTCGATCTCTTTAAAGTCTAAGGAACCTTTTTATTTCAGGTGATAACGAAAGATCATAAGAATGACCCAATAGTTTACACAATGGCTTTAAAAAGCGTTCTTCAAAACACGCATATTGACAAAAAGCAAACCTCTGATCCCAAATAGACAGCTACAACTGCACAGGCTTGCAAAAACCAATTTTATCATATTCCATTATTGGTAGTTCTTCTATCCACAACCCCATATCCTTACTAGTGTATAGAAACATGTGCATCAAGAGGGAATAATGCTTGAAGTGCACTCAGCTGGGGTCATTCTTTATTTTTTCTAGTCCATGGTTGATTTGTTTAGCCAAGTAAACAACATAATCGAAAGCACGGGGATCTTGGGATTGTACATCAATGGCTAAGACCATAACAGTGATATCCATTAAAGGAGGGGCTTCTATTCTTAGCACCTGC
This sequence comes from Thuja plicata, assembly GCA_018584345.1. Taxonomy (NCBI): domain Eukaryota; kingdom Viridiplantae; phylum Streptophyta; class Pinopsida; order Cupressales; family Cupressaceae; genus Thuja; species Thuja plicata. The sequence continues at coordinate 932,554 of MU224127.1, forward strand.
CTCTCTATGTAATAAGTATACTTTATATATGGATAAAACAAATCCACATCATATGGAGGCTTGTCCTCATTTTGAACACACACAGAGTTCTTTCTTTCCTTGGTCTATGAATAGGTAACCTCCATCTCTTGTATGCACTCTCCAAGGCAAAATACTCCTCTCTAAGCTTGTGTATGTCAATGTGGCTTTTACAATCCCAACCCAAATCAAACACCCGTTAGATGTATTCTTTGGATATTGGTAACAAAGGGTTCCCTTCACAATCATACACAGCTTTTGTTTTAGAATCATATTTTTCAATAACGGCTTGCATTAACTCAACATTCACGAAAACGTTTGGAACATCCAACCTCCCCAAATTCAGTTTTCAAGGGTTACTAATTGGTTCAACCTCATTTCTCCTCTTATAATGAAACATAAACAAATCGTGCCCTCTTTCCTTGGTCCAGATGTCACCAACCTCTTCGAATTTATCTTCCAATCCTCCTCTCCAGGTTTAATTTGTTTTGATCTTTGTCCGAATGACGAGAATTCATCCAACAAGTCTTGGTTCAGAGGCCTACCCTCCCCTTTCTGCCTTTTAGGTTTTATGTCTTCACTACTTTCTAGTTTAGGGGGGTCTTTTTGTTTCTTTGCCCTAGGTTTTTTCGAAGATGAGGCTATCATACTGAATAACAGAAATTAACCAGTGAAGTTTCAAAAACCTACTTTGGTTTTTTGTCAGTCTAAGATAAAGCTTTCTGCAACTGCTTCGTAAATCCTTGCACGATCAACTCTGAATTCTGCTTCCAAATGTTCATAGAAAGCGCATTTATCTTACCACACAATCTGGCATAAAGAAGTTACATCAATGTGGTACTGCAACGGTCATTAATGTCATGAATTCAAATTCGTGTCGGTGTGACTTTTATCGACACACTATCATTCGCGGCAAACTTCATCAATTTCCTTTTCCCGTTTTCGATGGAGCTTTTACTTGTCTCTTCGATACCATTTTCATTTCACCATGAGCAATTGATGAAGTGTTTTCGATCAAATGATTAATGGTTCCTTCAATGGTTCCTTTTTGATATAACATTTGTCTTCGTGGTACATTTCTTGTCTTTTATCGACGCTTATGTTTCATCGATAAGAAATTTCAATGAAATGATCTCATCATATACCGATATCTTTCCATCGATGAAAACTCCTCTTTCGCTAGACTTGCAGAATGTTCCATTGAAAGCTCTGTTTACTCGATAAGTCTACTTTGGATGGAAAAATAAGACCATGTCTTCAATACAAGCCTTTTTGATGAAATGCACATTTCGTGGAAACTTTTTCTGCTTTGTTAATCTCATATGTTTCTCGATAAAGTTTTTTGTGGAACCCTTTGAGCCCTTTACCGATGCAACTTTCCTTTTGTCTATACCATGTCTTCAATAAAACACTAAATAGATTTCATCGATATGCTTTCTTTTGATAAAACTCCTCCTTTTGAACAATCCTTTTTACCTTTGTTAGAAGCACGCTTTTTCATCGATATTTTTTCTTTTCAATGGAGATTTGTGATCGTTGCATCAAAATGGATTGATTTCGAAGTACCGCTTCATCCTTTATTTGATGTCCATCCTTTCATCGATAATGTTCCTTTTCAGTAAAAGCTAGACCCTTCCTTATCAACAAATGTCCTTATGCATGTATTACTTCGTCAGAAATCTTTTCAGTAAAACATATTAAGCTTAGTTCGATCCTTTAGTTTCATTGAAAATATCAGTTTCGATAAAACATACATGAGTCTTCATTGACAAGGGCTTCTTTTTAAGAAAGTTATCCATCAGCATAACTCCTTGATACTCCATTGATAATTTAAGTTTCAATGAAACTCCTTTCGATGTAACCTTTTCCAACTTAGTAGACAGCATAGTTTCATCGAAATTCATGCTCTTTGTTATTTATTTCTTTTCGATATATCTGCATATGGGTCTATTCGATATTAGCACTTTCGATACAACTTTGATCGATCGATGGATCCTTCTTATGTTTAACCGATAGCCAAACTTCTTCGATAAACATTGATCCGATAAAAGCAAATTCTGCTTTATCGAAATGTCGATGACTATGTTACTTTTTCTATCTTGGTTGATTTCGGTGAAGTACTAAATTCTTTATTACAAACTTCATGTGATTTTGAATCTTGGCACCAACTACAAAACCTATGATGTCTTATAAAATGAACTATACTAAACTCTTAAGGGCTAAATGTGATGATGTGGATGGTGAAACCCTAGACCCCAGTGCTCACACGTGGGTAGTGATTATTTTAAGAAAACTTCAGTAGCTTCATCCTTTAATCAAATACAAAAGCTTGGCGATGTCCTCTCGAAGGTGACTATAGGAAGAAGCTATTTGAGGCCTCTTAGTGTTATCTTATCCCCAGAGGATACTAAATTTTTTTCAAAATTTGCAAGTTCCAACAACTCCCTCAACATAAGATATAAAAGGGTGGGGAGTTCATTTGAAAGGGGAGATGGAGTAAAGAAGGAAGATGAGAGCAAAAGGAATTAAGGAAGCAATAATGGAAGAAGAAAGGAATGGGAAGAAGATAAGGAAGTGACTCTTTCAAAGGGGCAGCAATGATGAAGAGTTTTGACCCTTTCAAAGGGTGACAATTATGAAAGATCCTAACCATTATGAAGAGGTGTAACTCTCCCTCGCATTGGGGGATATAAAGGGGAGAAGATTTCATTTGAGGAGGATATCCAAGGGAAATCAATTTGGGGAATAATTTATTGTTCTCAAAGGCAACAATGAAAAGTGGTGACTCAATCCTTATGAAAGGTGGTGACCCTTCCTCCAATAAAGTATAAATGAGGATTTATTCAAAGCATTGGAGGGGGCTTATCAATCATCACTCACCATACCTCAAGGCATCGAATAAGAACAGATCTGAATATGAAATTGACTAATATGCTTTACACCGCTTATCTCATGGTTCAACATCAATCTAAGAAATCAATAGTCAGCATTAGTCTAAGGGATCGATCTTCCCCATGGTACGGCAATCACACTCTTTCTCATCAATAGTTAATCAAAACAAATAAGGAGCAATTCAAATAAGGTTATCATTGGGGATTAATGAGGGGTAATTACCATTGGTTAGTTAAAGGAGAGAAATTACAATAAGAATGGGCTATTAAAAGGCAGTGGTCAACCATGAAGAGGCACCTCTTTCCCAATCACTACCACTTGTAGGAAAGATCATGACTTTCCAAAACCAAGCAAAGAGTATAAAGAGGTATTCCAACACCAAGAGCAAAGATCGTCATTGGAATCATTGAGGAATAAATCTTAAAGAATCATCGAGGAAGAATCAAGCACCGCAATCAGCAACAAGAAGTGGACTCAGAAATTGGGAATATCATACCAATTACAATCATCAGATCAGAAGCAATTGCAGATAGTAAACAATAAGATAATATCCAAATTGGGCATAGGAAAGCAAAAAACCCCTAGGCATTTCAGAACTGTTATTACCAGCATCTAAAAATCTAACAATTGCTCTTGTGGTATTAATATTGTTTATACATTATTTGTCTATCAATTATATTTAAAAGTTATAAAATCCATATTTCAAAAGTCTATTTGTAAACCCCCATAATGTATAAAAGGAAGGTGTAAGGAAATGGGGCATCATGAGGATTGCCATCTAGGTACGATACCCCAAGTAGATGTCCATGTTGTCTTCTATTGTGGCCAAGAGAACCAAAGCTCTACTCTTGGTCTTAGATAGGACAATTGAGGAACATTCATTACGATCTCCTCTTCGACTCTGTAATGGTGACTATTAATATTAGGACATGAAGCATGGATAGGGAAAGCAGGTAAAAGCGCCCAACTAGGTCAGATGCCCTGGGCGTTTGTCCATGTTGCCTGTGACCAAAGCCAAGAGGGCCAAAGTTCTACTCTTAGGCTTAGTGTGGGATGGCTTCAGACGGACCTATCATGCTTCTCCCACACCCTAATGTGTTTGAAATGATGCTATAGATATTATATGAATATCATGTGTTATGGACTAACCTAATAAAGGATATATATAATATGCATCTTCATATGTTTCTTACGTTATGATTGCAGGATTCAAATCCAGGATAACACTATTTGAAGAGATATTTTACTTGGTAAGATGTAACCCTAACCCTAATTAGTTACAATTGTGATTCTAGGGAAGATTTGAGGGCAAATTAAGAAGGGGACATTATAAAATTATACTGCTAAAATGTGGATGGAATGTGAAGATTAAGGCTAGAAGGTGCAAAATTGATAAGGGAAAGCATAAACAAATAGTTCAAGAACATATAATCATAGAACCAATACACATCTAGAAAGGGGATGTAGAGAGGAACCTATCACAAAAACATGAGCTGAAACAAGGTGGTCAATGTCACCTTGGGTGCCCTTGACACTCGAGGTGAATTTTTGGGTACCGGGACTAAATATGGGACCCTAAGACCTTGTATCTATTTCCTGCCAAATATCAGTTGCTTCCAAGCAGTAATTGGCACCCTAAGTGCCCTTGACCAGGACTAGGGCGCCCCAAGCGCCCTTGACCAGGTCTATGGTACCCCAAGCACCTTAGACCACGATTTTGGTGTTGAATTTTGGGGTTAAGCTCTGTCTTTGTCGTCTAATCACTTTTTTGTCTTCGGTTTTATCAAAAGCCTGTTATTGGACCTGGATTTGCACACAAGAGGAGAGAAGTGTTTGAGGATGTATAGGGGTTTGCCTTAGTCAAATCCCAAGTTGGGACTCAACCCTATAACAATGATGAATTGAAATAAAACTCTAAATTGAAATGCTTGAATGGAAATACTTGATTGATATGATGATACCTCCAATTGATAATGCAATGTTCTTAGGGTAAGTCCTTACTGTGTTGATGCACTAACATGATAAATCATTATGAAACCATAATTGAAACATAATTGAAGATCCCTTGATGTAGTTTGTTGCTCCTTAAATCAGATATGCTCTTGAAGAAGAATAATTGCTCTTGAAGTGATGCCTTGTGATACGATGAGATTATGTAGAAAAGAAGTGAGGGATGCCTTATATAGGGATCTCAAAGTGAATTCATCTTTTGGCCCACTTAGAATAATAATATTTTTGCATTGGGCATAGTTTTAGAAAGGGCAAGACCAACATAATATCCTTATGAAATTTCGGCCAAAAAGCGAAGGTCAAGGTTGCCCAAAGTGAATTAAACCCGACTAAATTAGCCCAAATTTTTAGGGAAGTGAGATAACAGGGTCTACCTGCCCGAAATGCATTTTCATGTAAATAATGTTTAGATGCAGGAAACATGTCTTGAGATTTTAATTGGGGCAGGAGTTATAACAAATTAAAATGATAAAAGATAAAGGGCACACTTAGAATAAAGGGCCCAAATAATAAAGTATTGATTTATTAAAGAGAAAGAGGACTCGTAATATTAATTTAGATCAATAAGGGTCCAATAATGCATAGAGGAATGAGAAATACTAAAACGAGTGCTAGGAGAGTGTGAATTTGGATGCCCTAATTAAAGGTGTACAATCTACGATGCTACATTTAGCCTCCACTTTAGCGGAGTATGATCTTGCAGTCATATACACGATAAGTAGAAATGAAGAGATAGAGCATCTGAGAGCAAGACAAGCTAGGGATAGGATAACAATGAAGGATCAAGCCCCCAAGTATAGGAACCTATCAATCCATACAAGTAGCCTTCAAATATACATAAAGCAAACATGTTAGCACTAAAATAAAAAGTTCCAAGTCAGCTAGTTGAAGAGACCTTGATAACCAAAATGTCTCAGACTCTCAACAACTAATATCATTCTTGGCATATTATTGTAAGAGCCCATGTGGATTTATAAAAAGAACAAGGATATACACCAATTAAAGGGAGAAAAGACCATGATCCAAAGCTAGCAAAGTGTGTAATGCTATGGGTTCATGGTAGCAAAAGAAAGAAAAACATGAATTTTATGGGCTAGCAAGTTGTGTTATGCTAGGTGATCCATGAAAGAGCACAGATTCTACATGGCAACAAGTTGTATTATGTTGTGTGATCTGTGTGAAGAGACGACGAAGAGTCAAAATAGTCTAGCAAGTTGGGTTATGCTAGTTACAGTCATCCTAAGAGAGGGTTTGGTGCAAAGAGAGTTGAATGGTCTAACAAGTTGTGTTATGCTAGTCAACGCATCCTAAAATATCAATTCCAAGGATAAGTCAAATGGTCTAGCAAGTTGTGTTATGCTAGTCAACTCATCCTAAAAACATTGGTGCCAAGGATAAATCAAATGGTCTAGCAAGTTGTGTTATGCTAGTCAACTCATTTTGAAATATTTGAATAAGGATAACCAAACAAAGCACACTATTTGTAACGAAATCTTGCAACATTAGTAACAAGGAGGCCCCATATATGGCCCCCCTTAAGATGTCAACATAGGTCAACATAGGACTATGCAGTTCTCATTTCAATGTTGATTGCCCTAAGTATTCTGTTACAGTTATGGGGGGTGACCGCAACCGCATCGAGCCAGGGGGAACCGGAGAAGGTCAAGAATGACCCCACAGTTTGGGACATTTGCAACGAGGGTGGGGTTACTGATTTTTTTGAATGCGTTGATGGGTTTTATGAGGGACTCTTTGTAGAGTTTGTTAGCTGCTAGGATAACAAAAGGGTTTCTATAGGGGGCATTTCCTTTGAAATCAGCGAATCAGGCAACTGGACTTTCCACTGAGGGTAGGAAATGGAAGAAGACTAGTCGTGTTGTCAACAATGACAGTCTTAACAAGTTCTTTAAGGGCAACAAGGCTCCGGTAAAGAGGTAGGGTAGATATGATAGAACGAAGCTTCCCTCCCCTTGGGATGATGTATGTTACTGGATCATTAGGTACTTTACTTTGAAAGGGCATTTTAAAGTTTACTATTTTACCATATGCCGATTCTGAATCACTTCAGGAACTGCAAAATTATCTCTTTTCTATTTTTCTTGTTGAATTCTCTTGAAACTTCTGTGTTTGGGATCAGGGAATGCATTCGTCAGGGTAAAAAAAGTCTTACCTGCATCGCGGCCTCATCTTTAAGCTCTACAAATTTCACTCCGCCCTCTGCCCTCCTAAGCCTATCATTGTCTATGAGGCCCCTCTCTCAGAGTCGCCCCACCTACTGTCATTGTTGACATGCTCGGCCAGACCAAGAAAACAGGAATAAAGAACCCAGGGGCTAGTAGGCTGAGTACTCCTGAAATTCAGAATTCTGATACTGCTGCCCCTGACACTGCCCCTAAGGGTAAAGATTCTTCATTCTTGGCTTCCAAGAGGAAATGCAAAAACCCTCCCCCTAACAAAAAAGCCAAATTCTTAGTGAAGGACTACACATGGTATCACTAAGGAGAGAACATACCTAAAAGATGTATCGTTTGAAGCAAGGAATAGGTCCTAACCAAGAAACACACTCGTACTTGCATGAAGGATAATTCTATGCAAGAAAGGACATCAAGTTATGAAATATGCAACTCATCAAAGGAAAAGTGAATCCTTGGGAAGAAGAAAATGATTGAAAAACTATTTTTGCCCCCCAAGCATAGAGACAAGAATGATCAAGCTATTATGTTGCTTACCGAGTATGATTGCGCCTGAAATTGTACCACCATGAATGACAATGGGCCCCCTAAAAGATAAGCTACCAATGTCACATAGTGAGAGCAACATAATAGGAACTTAATTGTTATTTAGAATGATCCTAACAAGGATGCTACTCATTGTCACCTATTACTTGAATGATACCATAATCAATGAATTGTTCAATTTTAATATGCAACGCCTGACATTCATTTGTAGAGTGGCCATAGAGATGATGATAAATACAAAAAGGATTATTCTCAAGATCTTATTTACGTTTCTTTCTTTGTTTGGGACGGGTAATCAACTTGGCATGAAGAAGGTAGGAAATATGATATCTTATTGTAATTTAAAGTGGGAAGTAGAAGACATAGATGCATAAGATAATGAGGGAGGGGATGTCAACAAAGAAGGTTGAAAACCTAAACCTTCCTTAGACAAGTGTGGTGTAGATTTCTCATGAGTCTCAACACTTTGTTGCAAACATCCTAAACTACATCCATTATATCCATGATTAGGAAGGATTTTGAAACCAACTCCATAATGTTTTTCTAAATCAAGCTAGGAAGTGAAATGTTAAGAGGAAAGGGTTCACTCTTAGGTTGAATTGGATCGAAGTTTAAAAAGGTCCAATCAACATCCATACATGTGTTAGGATAAGAAGTTTGAGTCTCAAATTCAGGGACTTTTTTTTGCTACGAAAGAAAGGTATGAAGTCTAATGACCCCCAATCATCTTGTAAAGTACTTCTTTGGGTGAAGGGGTATCTTTAATAGGAAATGGTGCATTTGTTTGTATTGGAGAAAGAATTGAAGAAATCGAAGAAGAATGAGATTGCATTTGTATGTTGTTATCAGCTTCCAAACTCCACATCTTATTGTTGTAGAAAATTTGATTTTGAAATGAGTAGTAGAAGGGATTGCTTGCATAGCATAAATCCAAGGTCTAGCTAAAAGAAGGTTATATGTGAGAGTATTGGGCATGACATGGATAAACGTGGGTATAATTGCAGGTCCTACTTTACTAGGCAATGTGATTGTACCTAACGGCTTACCAACATTATCAAAGCCACGAATAGGAATAGAATCAAGTTGAATAAGGGAAGTATCTACTTATTCTATGCAACAAGTCAATGCTACATAAATTAAGAGATGAACATTATCAACTAGAGTACATTTTAAAGCATTACCATTGATCAGGACAACAAAAATGAGGGGAGCACATCAGTCTTGAACTTCCAAAGAAGGTAACTCATGCTGGTGGAACTCAATTTTTGCCTCTAATTCGTGCATATTATCAAGAATAGTTGCTACTTCATTTGACCTAGCAAGATGTAATGTGACTACATTTTATAAGGCTTCTTGGAGCATCCCATGGTATGTAGGTGAAGTTTTAATCAAGTCCCAAAGGGAGATCTTAGCTAATATATCATGAATATTATCAACAAGATCATACTCTTTACCAACATGTTGTGATGGATGAGGGAAGGGAGGATTGTTGTTATATGTGTGAGCTAGTGCATGATAATTGGGTTGATAATTTGGCCTACCTTTAACAACAAACACTGGTTTGTTTTGAGTCTGAGGAGCCTCTTGACAAAGGCGGACAACAATTTTAGGCTCTTCATGACCCAAAGCATGAACGACATTGACTTGATTCTGGTGGGGTTCTTTATCCACTAAGGCCTCATCTTTGTGTGAGGAATCATTGAGAGGTTGATAAAGGGGATTGTCAATTATCAAAAATCCTTGTAGAATACGAGCATCCTCTAGCACCAAAGTATCCTTATGATGGAGGTATATTTTAGGAGAAAGATCAACATCATTCCTAGGAGGGAGATTATTGAAAGAAGTGTTGATAGTCTTCTCTTGCACCAAAATGTCATACTGAGTAGGACCAATTTTGAAAGAGGGAGAAAATTTAGTCATATCAAAGTCATTAGTTAAACAGCTCATCAAAGGTACTAAAGTCTTGTAAAAAGAAATCAAACATGTTTATTTTTGTTTTCAAAGTTTTGGTTTTCTAATCTAAGGTAAAAATTGCAATGAGATGATCTAATCTAATGAAACCAAGATTTCAAATGACTAATCTAAACACACAACAATGCATAAAAGGAAATATTTTTGTACTCTTTTATTGTTATGCAAATCAAAAAATGCAATGCTAGAATGTCAAATTCACTAAAATGTGATGTTGGTGAACTAGGATCTTTAGAGCGTAAATGATATATTTCATAAATGATTGGAAATATGAGTCAATTAGATGCATACAAATCAGATCTGAAAATGAAAATCAGAAGGTAATGCAAGCATACCATGAGTTCACCAAAATGTAACGTAGGGAAATAAGGTTCACTAGCTTACGAATGCAAACTAGGAAACTGGGCCTATTTCCACTTTAATTGCTTTCAAGGAGAGTGGATCCACTTAGCTCAACTTCAAATCTGATTGAAAGATATTGGGCACAAGGTGAATCTAATCACTCCTTGTTTGATTTGAAAATGATACCGCAGAGATGTGGATGGAATTTGAGGATTGGGGCTAGAAGGTGCAAAATTAATAAGGGGAAGTATAAACGGATAGTTGTAGAATACATAATCACAAAACCAACCTAGATCTGTGTTGGGAAAAGTGTCTCAACCTTGCATTTACATGGGGTTACTATTTTTAGTAATTTTTCATTTGAGCACAAATTTTCCCTATTCTTTGCCAAAAGGTTCAAAATGATTAGCTAAGCATTCTGGTAAATTTTTGTTGCAAGATCATGTCCAGTTTGGAGGATATTAAAGTTTTTGTTTTTGGAAATTGCCAAAAAAAAGTCGCAAATGCAATAATGGAGGCTTTAAAAGCTCAAAATGGGTCAAAACTATAGCTAAACAGCATAGTGGTTTAGGACATCATAAAGCACATCGCGAGCTTTCCGATGCTTCAAACGGTTCGTCAATCATACACCTAGTTCAAAAGTTATGGCCTCTAGAAGTTGGGTCTCCCGAAATAAGAAATGTAAAAGTGTGTCAAACATATAAATGAGTTGTAAAAGGGAATTACACATGTTGGTGTGTGTGTTGACACATCATAGGGCATCTTTGATTGGAGATAAGATAGGCACCACTTTATAAGTGGGTTTTAGCCCATGGTTTTGTTGGTGATACTCCTGAGAGAAGCTTGCTCTACAAGTATATTATAATTTATTATTGATTAATAAATAATATATTGGACTGATTTTGGAATGTGGAGTTTTTCTACCGAAAGGGTTTTTCCAGCGTGAATCATTGTGTTGTGGTATGCATGTTGTTTTATGTTATTTGTGTTAAGTTTTTGTAACTGTTATAAAGATCTGAGAAAGTTTTTACGTAAGTCTTTCCACAAGATTAGAGTAGTTAACTTACTAACAATCTAGAAAGGGGATGCAAAGAGGAACTTGTTACAAAAATTTGAGTTGAAACAAGGTAGTCAATGTTGCCTTGGGCGCCCTTGACCCGCGTGGTGAATTTGTGAGTATAGTAAGTAAGTTGGACCAGACTTACTAAAAATAGCAAATCTTCATATACCTAAATTCAGGCTCCTATGATTGTATTCCCTCCAAATCTTACACATGTGACTCTCAGATGTGCTATACTTTTTTCTTTGTCCATTATACAATGAAAAATGAGTAGATATATGGGTATGAGACACAAGTATACTAAGCACAGCCACAGCCAAGCAAAATAAGAGCAAGATCATAGCGAAAATCACCAAACGAAGCAAAAAGGTAAATTGCAAGTCACCATTGAAAAACATGTACACTTCAAATACTTCCCACATGATAGAAGATAGAGACAAGTGCAACCCTCTCACAAACAAGATCTAAAGTATACAATACACCTCACAATTGTGCCATCTAAGGAAATCCCACACAATCAAGGAGATCCAAAATCCTAGCATGATCTAGCAAATTGCTACATTCTTCATATCTAGGTTTTGCATCAACAAACTCATTTGCAAGCACAAAAACCAATAAACATTCAAATGTGTCATCCACAATTAACAACTTTTCATAAAAAATCTCAAATTTGATGCACAAACATACTCTACTAACAAATCTATCTCAATGACGAAAAATCAATTGGGTACCAACAATGAAACCAAAAGGTTGACCAATTTCCTATAGTGCCCTCAAATCTCATTGACCGAATTAGCTAAAGCTAGTGCATCAACCTACCTACAACAACAAACCTTGAAGGGTTGTCTTACCCAAAGTGCACAAGGATCAAAAAGGCCAATGCTTATCGTACCATAGAGATCACACACACAAACAAATAGATGCAAATTGCAAAAATACATAAAAATATCACACATTACTTGTAAGCTTCCATTATCACATCATAGTAGCTTAATGAATCTTCATTCCTCTAGCATTATAACTCCTCAAACTCACTACGAAAATGGATTAGTCCTCTAATCAACTCATGTTCTCAAGTGAATAGGGGGCTTTCTTATTAAAGTGTGAAAGACCCTTGCTTACAACATATTCAATGATCAAGCATTAATTACCTATCCAATTACTAAATAATTACTCAAAATGTTAAATGTTTTTCCTAATGTAATGTTAATTGATTTTCCTAATAGCTGAAATACGGTACCAACACAGCCAACAAGGCTTCCAACCCCACAAAACTATCCTCCTTGCACTCAAGCCTACCAAACAAGAGAAGAATTTGAAAATGTATATATCATGTTACTAGCCATTTTTTCCATATATGCATACATAATGGAAGGGCCAAATAAGGGACTGTGGCAAACAAAACCTAGTACAAATTTGGATATAGCAATGATGGCTACATCCATCTCACAATCCCCTCGAAAGCCTGAAGGCAATTTTGCCAAATAGCACCAAGATACCTTTCCAACCATGCCTGAAAGAACAATTCAACAAACAACAAGAGGACAAGAGGTTGACTTTAGAAAGTTAACTCCCATCCAAAAGTAAACCCTAAGTGATAAGTTGTATTACAACATCAACACTGATGTGGTGAATAAGTATGTGGAATTGGAAGAGGTGGTGGGGTAAAAAATTGAGATGATTGGACAAGTTACTCCCCTATATGACCCATGCCTCAGCCTGCCCATTTGATAAACAACTTCAGGCAACAATCTAGAACATGTTGGCTGATATGGGGCCCTCTAACGAACAATGACAAAAGATGAAAGAAGAGACCATTACGACCTATCAAATAGAACAACTCATTTCCCTCCTCTCTCAACTTACCACATAGAGGTAGAAGATGCAATGTTGTGGCTATCTCTACACAACCAAATACATTGTTGCAACATACTTTACTTATTTAAGTTAGATGTACCAATTAGTTGAAATGAAGCCAAAAATGGAAATTCTCAAGAAATAGTTGAATACCACATCTACACAATACGATATATAACAAGAGGCAACTAGCATAGGAAAGGGAGGGCTTATTGGCCTCTAGAGATGAAAACATGGAAAAGAAAGAAGCACATGCCACCACCATTAATATGGATTAATATAAAAATTTAGTGAGACGAGAATATTGGAGTACGCCCTTGACATGTATCAAACTTATCTAAGGGCCTTGAAGGAAAATTGGATGCTTACCACAATAGTATTAGTTTTTATAGTTGTTTAGTCAAAGAAGCACCTTCAACAACTTGATACTCTAACATGCAATTGAGGTACATTCTGGAGATGATCATTCAAAAATACACTAGCATCCTTCCTTAGATACAAAAAAAAGGCCGCTTCCAAGAATTTTTGAAATTTCATAAACTTTTGGATTGAGTTGTAAAATGTTGAGTTTGTTTGGCAATACTTATCCTTTTGAGAATCAGAATTCTTCATCAAAATAAATTGATCAGATGACACTATTAAAGATCCAACAATGCCACAAAGACATGCACTAGTTGCACTAAAACACATGTTTCCAACACAATGGCTAGAACTATCAAAGGTGATATGGCATACAAAGAGGCAAAGATGAAGAATGGAAAAGTCCTTTGGATTGATATTGTTTAAAGGCATAGTTCATGCGACAAGGTATGCATGATATAATAAACGAATGAAAGATTTTGATGACATCCACAAGACAAAGAAATCTAAGGGACAAGAACCACACCCCTAAGTTATCTTCAAACTCCTTTTGATGTTGAATCTCCTACTGTGCATCTTGACTAGTGTCCTCAAATAACTCCTGCAGGCTGCCAACTTTCAGTCTATTTTCATACGAGTACAAATATCCTCAAAAGTTGTGTACTCTATAATAAAGTGTCATTTTGACTTTGTTGATGTTTTGAACCAGAATAGCAAAGAAACAAAAGATTCTTAACCCAAAACATGCAAGAATAGATGACACAAAATTTATCCTAGGAAAACCCTCCTACTTGAGGGAAAAACCCAGCCACACCTGAAAATGATCCTTTATTAAATGCTCAACACAAAATACAATGATCTCAAGCAAATGATTGATAACTCTTATTAGTCAATCAATAAATGCCTTCTTCACAGTTCGAGTACACCTGCTATGATCACAGGTTGAATAGAAAACATATAATACGCTAAGCATCTCATAGAATGCTACATATGTAGAGATATAACACAACTCTGAAGAAAAGTCCCACTACAATGAACTATCCACACACCGTCCTCTATCATGCTCACTGTAGAAGATACACGACAGATAGGAAGATATATATATATTATAGTTACAAGACTCGGACTTGGACTCAGCGTCCGGACTCAGCAAGGACTCGGCAAATTGAAAAACCCAAGAAATTCAAAGATTTTTAACGATTTCAAACTTTTTTCATGCATCATTTAGTCAATTAACATCAAAGATACAATAATTGAGATAAATAGAAGCTACTTTGCACACATACACAAGTTTACATTGATCACATTTGTATAAAATTATAAATGCGAATTTATGAAGGAAACAAAGTAAACTAAATAACACATTAGAAATATAAATAGTGTCAGTGTCAAATGTCTACAATATTCATGGAATATGAAATCCATGGAATCAAAAGTTCAAAACATATATCAAAATAAAAGTTGATCCAGATTGAGTAATAAATGAAAGCTGGGAGGGGTATCATGCTTCAAGCAAACTAATACATATTTGTACTTACACTCTTCTTCTTTTCTTCAACTGAAATTGATTATTTTCTATGCTTAGAATATCCTCAACATAAATTTATTACAACCTTCTAAATTTTAAATATATGGACGAGTCATGGACAAAATATATGTTGAGTGGGCTTTGTTCTCTGTGATTTGGAAATTGGAACAATACTTCTCAATGAGAGGACCCTGCAGATTATTAGCCCCATTGGTGCTCCTAATATGTTGTTTTGCAGTTTATGCTCAGTCTCAGAGACAAGTCTCACATATTGCTCTTAATTAGACTGTTAAAAGATTTTAAGTTTTGTGTGGTATTACAAAATGGGTATCAGATATTGCACGTAATTAGACTTCAAAAACATGTTGAAATTTTGTTCAGTATTACAAAATGGGTATCACATATCCCTCTTAATTAGACTTTTTAGATTTTAAAAACATTTCAAAGTTCTATTTGGTTACTGGTATTACAAAATGAATATTACCTATATTGTTCTTAATTAGACTTTTAGAACATTTCAAATTTCTGTTTAGTATTACAAAACTCTATTACAATGGGTATCACATATTGCTCTTTATCAAACTCCAAAAAGTCTTTTGAATTTCCATTTTGTATTACAAAATGGGTATCACATATTGCTGTTAATTAGACTTTAAAAACATTTTGAAGTTCTGTCCGGTATTGCTCTTTATTAGACTCCAAAAAGTCTTTTGAATTTCCATTTTGTATTACAAAATGGGTATCACATATTGCTGTTAATTAGACTTCAAAAACATTTTGAAGTTTTGTCCGGTATTAGAAAATGAGTATCACATATTGCTCATAATTAGACTTCAAAAACATTTCAGAGTTGTTTGGCATTACAAAATAGGAATTAATTAAAAAAAGAATGAAGGCAAATAAGAAAAAAAAATCAATGAAATCGATTAAAAAATGTTTTTTTTGCTTTATGGTCTAACTGGCCACAGAATAGTCTTGCCTGCGGGACTCGGCGAGTCAGCAAAGTCGGCAGGACTCTGCGAGTCAGCCAGGACTCTGTTGGACTCTGTCGAGTCCGAGTCCAGAGTTAAAAAGACTCTGGAGCCCTGGCTCGGCTCGGGACTCGCAGAATCCTGTAACTATGATATATATATATATAGATTGTCGTAACAACAAGAAGTCTGTCACGCGGGAGACTCTTGGTATATCACTTGGAAGATTCTACAAATGCTTTTCATATTCCAAATGCTGGACTCTTCATGTGAACCCGTGTGACTCTTCAAATTCGTAACTGACATTCTTGGCTCGGGAGACTCTTCACCTCTCCAAACGGTGACTCTCCATTTGACGCGGATGACTCTTCAATTATTAACATAACTAAAGAAGGATGTCTTTCAGCCAGCGAGCATAGAAGCAACCATAGCAGGTAGAGAAACAACCATCACAGGTAGAGGTGATTTTTCCTGCAACTATAAAACATTAACACTCCCTCTTAGCAAAGGAGAAATCATTTGCAGATTTTCATGTCATGGAGTCTCTCAACATGACAAACACAATGGCTACACCCATGTGCCAACTGGTAAAACTTTATCACGGATTCTCTCAACGTGATATCATCATCTCAATATGACATTCACCATGGCTTCTCCCAAAGGGTGAAAGAACAGAAAACTAAGTCATGGATTCTCTCACATGACATCCACCATGGCTACTCCCAGAGGGTGGAACCACCATAGCTACTCCCAGAGGGTGGAACAAGAGCTTTCACCTCAAACTTCTTTCGCAAAGAAGAATGCATTAACAAGGGATTGCACCTCGAACTTCTCCATCACAGAGAAGAACTCATTAACAAGGGATTGCACCTCGAACTTCTCCCTCATAGAGAAGAACTCATTACCAAGGGATTGTAGCTCGAACCTCTCCCTCACAAAGAAGTCATTAACAAGGGATTGCACCTCGAACTTCCCCCTCACAAAGAAGAACTCATTAACAAACCTTCATGATGATGTGCCTCTCTCTGAGACAAATATCAACCTTTTGAACTTTTTGTCCAAGTCAGACTCCCCCTGAATCTGATATCAACCTTTTGACCTCCTCGTCCAAGGTTGCCTGTGATGGATAGTCATACTCCCTCTAAATGGAGACTCCCTCTCAACAGGCGCAGCATTCTCACTACTTTGATTATCATAACAAAATAGAGCTGATTCGTTGACCAAACAAGGAGCTTTAGCAGTCACACTGCTACACGAGCTTGTTGATCCTCAGCAAAAGGATTTGGCACTCTCCCTCTATTGCTCAAGCTCCCTCTAATTGTCATATCCTCCTCTTAGAAGTAGTTGATCACAATGATAGGGATTCTGTTGATCCCATTACACATCATTAACCAATCGTCCTATTCCGGTTCTGGATCTTTACTTAGACCCGCTCTAATACCATGTTGATGTTTTGAACCAAAATAGCAGAGAAACAAAAGATTCTTCACACAAAACATGCAAGAATAGATGACACAAAATTTATCTTGCGAAAACCCTCCTACTCGAGGGAAAAACCCAGCCACACCCGAAAAATGATCCTTTATTAAATGCTCGACACAAAATACAATGATCTCAAGCATAAGATTGATAACTCTTATCAGTCAGTCAATAAATGCCTTCTTCATAGTTCGAGTACACATGTTATGATCACAGTTTGAATACAAAACATATAATACTCTAAGCATCTCATAGAATGCTACATACGCAGAGATATAACACAGCTCTGAAGAAAAGTCCTAATACAATGAACTGTCCACACATCGTCTTCTATCATGCTCACTGTAGAAGATACACAACAAATAGGAAGATATATATATATATATATATTGATTGTCGTAACAACAAGAAGTGTTATCTTTCACGCGGGAGACTCTTGGTATATCACTCGGAAGATTCTACAAATGCTTTTCATATTCCAAACGTTGGACTCTTCATGTGAACCCGTGTGACTTCAAATTCGTAACTGACATTCTTGGCTCAGGAGACTCTTCACCTCTCCAAACAATGACTCTCCATTTGACGCGGATGACTCTTCAATAATTGACATAACTGAAGAAGGATATCTTTCAGCCAGCGAGCATAGAAGCAACCATCACAGGTAGAGAAACAACCATTGCAGGTAGAGATGATTTCTCCTGCATCTATAAAACATTAACAATCTTCACTACCCCCTTACTACAAAATATACAAGTTCTCTCTAGCTAAACTTCCTTAGATATAGTCCATCTACCGGTTTCGCAGCTAACATAATGCAATGCAATCCTCAACTATGCAATTAACAACCTTGCTTTTTCCCTTAATAACCACTCCTCGATATGTTTTTTCATCATGTTCCCAAGTTGGATTAAACTCTTTGACATCATATGCTTGTTTTTGTTCAATTTGTTTTGTCCACATGATAGTCCTAAATTTTTGTCACATATTTTTTAATTTCCTCATTGATGTCACGCCATTCATGTGAATTGATGTACCACTTGCTCAACCATTTGTTGTTCCACTTCACCCAAGTTTTCTCCATACGACCTAATTTGTTCTCCACAACTCTTTGGGGCCAGCAATGGTTATCCATATTTTCAACCTTCTTTAAATAACTTAGCAAGCAAGTTATCATTGATGCCTCCAACAAGAAAATTTGTGCTTCAACCAAAAGAATCTCGAACCATGGTTTTGGCTTTAAGACACTATGTGATTTAGATGCTTTTGGATTCTTTCTATCTCTCGCCAACTGCAAATGCTACTTCCCCAAACTTCCTCAGACTTCAAAGCCATGTTGGACAACTGACATGACCAACAAACTAAGAGGGTTTTCTTGGTTTTCCAATTCAAAAGTTCAGCATTTTTGCACTTGCTTTGAAGTAAAAGACTTTCCATCCTTCCAATATATGTTTTGTTCTATAAGACTACCATCTGAGCTTGTGGTGAAAATCAATCCCAAGACACTTGTATCCTTTCACTATTTCCAATTGGCTACCTTCAAAAGAAAAATAATTTGTTTCTCTTTTCTTTTTGATAAAAATTCATGATTTGGTCTTGTAGGGTTCACTTGCATCCCAACCTCTGTAAAAAGAGATCACATTCAAATGTTCTCTCAACCCATGGGCTGTTTTTGAAATCAGGATAAGAGATCATCAACAAGTAAGGGAAGTAAGGGTACCTTCACCACATAACTTGCTAGCTGAATACCCCCAAACTCTTTTGCTTGGTATAGAGGTATCCCTATTTAACGTCAATGTCCCTACCAAAAAATTCATACATTCCCTTGCTAGTTCTGATTTTAGCTCTAACCTACTCATAAAGTCTATGCTTTGCTACTCTGTACTCCTCTAGGATACCCAATTCCTCTATTGTGTTCCATAGCTTGTCTATAGGCACAATGTCAAAGGTTTTTTTTTGAAGTCAACGAAGCAACAAAAGGCTTCCTCACCTTGAGTGTCCCATATTTATTCAATCAAGTGTTTACAGATGACATAATGATTAATGGTAGTGTCTTGGTCTAAAGCCTACTTGCTCTTTTGCTCTTTTTTCCTCTTTTTCTACCTAATTACTAATTCTACATTCTATCATGCTCCCAAAAAGCTTGTCTAGAAGAAGGTTGACAGTAATAGTGTTTTAATTAGATAGGTTATTGATATCATCATGTTTATAAAGAGAGATGACCACACTAGTTGTCCACTCCACCAAAATGTTGTCTTGAGTGATGTCATTGAACATTCTTTTAATGTGAGGGGCAAGGTCTATGTCCTACATTTTACCAATTGCTAAATTCTTTATTCCTTGATTGATATCTCCCACCGAAAAAGCTTTATTGATGTGTTAACTATGGGCAAAGAGGCTTTCTCTTGGACCCACTCATAAAGGAGCCTCACATATTCTAACCACTTGGCATTCGTTTTGTTTTCTCTTTTTTTGTAGTTCCTTCCAAAAACCTTTGGGCTTGTGTTTTCCAAAAGATATTAGCTCCTTCCTCCTTGCATTTGCACACCCTTCTTTTTCATTGCACCAACTTTTCATGTTTCTTCTTGTTTTCTTCGTTCATCCCACTCTCTTTCAATGATCTCCTGGTAGCACTACACTCTTCATCATACAACTAATGAGATCGCTGGAAAAGTGTTTGCAGCCCCTTTCTTGGGGCAAGATCTTTTGCAAGCAATTAGGACCTTGTGAATTAGGAACCCAAATATTGTTGCAAACATGAACACACAACTCATTGTTTGCCTTGTCCTCTATGCTATTCTTTATAAATGCTGCTCAAGGGCAGCGCTATAGATTCCTTTATTTTCTTGATGCATGAGGATTTTACCTTTGGGAAGCGTTTTCTTTTGCATTTGATGGGCTTGCTTGCCATGTTGATTGTTTGAGACAATGCCAAGCTCAACAAGTAGAGGTGCATGACCAAATTTTATCTCAATGAGGAAGTCTCTAATATCAAACTCCAACAATCTAGAAATATAACTTTGAGAGCAAATTACATAGTCCACCACACTTTGACCAAATAATTTTGGCAAGTGATACCACTTGGTATCACTTGAATTAGGCCAGCCTTTCATACCTTTGCAAATAACCATGCCAAACAAGCTACAAAGTCCTAATAATTCTGCCCCAAAGTGTGTCACTCTCATGTTTCTATCTTGTGATGCTCTTTCACACAGCTAACCTTCTCTTTCCTCCAACCATAAAGGATTGCTGTCCCCTCTTTCTTCACTACTCGACTAGAGAGATTGATTGTTAGTCATCTTCAATTAAAGTCATCTATTAAAACTATTTCCTCTAAAGTGCTAAACATAGAAGTGTGTGTTTTTAATGAAGCATACAGGTATTTGCGGTTTAAATTTTTCCTCTTACGAATCTTTGAATTTTTAAAAGCAAAGTAGAAAGCAACCAATTTGAAAGTTACCTCATTCTCTATTATTTGCAGCCATATGTATTGCTTATCTAGGTTGTAATGTCCCCAACATTTAAAGTGACAACTAATAAAATTGATTTTTAATAAGTTATCAAAAATAAATAATATCAAAATGATGACTTAATATTAATTAATTTAATTAAATAATAATAAAATAATAAAATATTATGAAGTATCACTTCATTAAATGTATTTATCCAATTTTATCAAGTCAGCCTATCTTCTAGATGCTTCCAAGAGATCTTTATAAAGGGGTTCTTGGTGTTGTATTGAGCATGTTCAGATGTGATTGGATTTTATATGAATTTATAATGCTTTGCATAAGCTAATTTTCTGAGGGTGGAAACCTTCAAAGATTAAAAGAAGAGTTGGAGGAAAACCTAGCTCTTCCTAGGAGTGGATGTGGATTCATCAGAGAGTCTACATTTGGGCCAAATTTGTGAAGTCTTCATCCAAAGATAAAATTTGCAAAGATTTATTCATAAATAAATACAGGCTTCTGACGGCTTAATATGTGAAGTATACTATTTACGGTGAGTTCCTTTGATTGCTCTTCAATATTCGATTAATATTATGTAGCTGTGACTTTGGCTATTTTGGCGGATCTTATTACAAGGCCGATTAAGTTATATGCTAATCTGAAGGTCTATTTAAATCGTGGGCCATATATGCCATAGACTATTAAGTCATTGTTTGGTAAGGAAGAGCATATTTGCAGACAAAATATATTATTCTGAAGAGATTACTATTGATGCCGATTTATATAGTCATTTCATAATTATAATGGTGGGTCCCGATTTACTGCTGGGAATGATATTTCTAAAGCCTGAAGCGCATAACCTCAGATATTATTGCTGTGAATGCGATTTGCATTAAGATTTATTAATGTTTATTATCTGAGTTGAAGCCAGTGTTTGCTGTAAAAATGTATCGAAGCTTTATATTAAAGCTATAGTTCCAAATCATCGCGGGGTCCACTTCCTTGTATTGGTGTTGAAGACTTTAATCTAGTAAAGGCCAATATTATTATCGGAGCCAATTCAATAAAAGGAAATTATTTGGGCTGGCAAAGGTTTCATTGGCCAAAGTTGGATTATTATTGAAGCCGTTCAATTGTCGCGGATATTCTCTACTTCATTCTTTTCCAATGCGAGCCACAGGGACGGCAATCATTCTGCCAGCGCGGGTTCTTTTGTTCATTGTAGCTCTCATAGTTGGAGGAAATATATTGGTCGAAATTTGTCGGAAGTGAATCTGTAGCGATTCCTTGAACACCAAATTGCAGTTTATCCTTGAGTTTGAGGCATTCATGCACAAATGGAATACAACCTGAGAATCAGTCTGAATAGTATTGTGGGTTTTCACACAAGCAGGGATTCTTCTTGGCACCATAGGTTTGGGCCGGCAGTATTATTCTGGTTTGGCTTGGAAATCTTCATTCTCCTTTATCGCTGCTGAAGCTTGGATATCGTATGTAGGATCATTGTTTTGTATATTTGCAGTGAAGAGCTTGTGAGCTTCTGCAGAATACATTGGTGAGCAGTTTGCCGTTGGGAATGAGGACTACCTGAAAGTGTATCATTTCCTTGGTGCTTCATCTGGAGGGATTTAATAGACTACAATTTGCTAACACTTCCAGAATTTGAATGATTGCAAAAGGAGTTGGCAAACTAAAGTCACAGTACAATAGTTGCATATCACAGAGGTCATAAATTAATTCTTTACTAATGAAATGCTCTATGTTACTGGATCTCTGTGATATGCCTCAGATCTTGATTCTGGTGCGATCGAGATCCTGATTCTGCTCGGATTTTGCCCACATTACTGACTGGAATCTGGATTCTCTGTGGATTCTACAGTCAGGAATCCTGTTTAAATCCGGGCAGTATCCAGAGGAATCCATGAGAATCCAAGCATGTGGGTGCCCAAAAACGGGCCACACATGCCAGCCAATTTATAATTTTTTTTTAAAACTAAAAAGCCTCTAAATCCTAATTCGACTAATAAAGCATACATTTGGTCATTTGAAGGTCATTCATTCATTTCTCAAGCATTTTTCACCATTTTTGTTCATCATGTAATGACATTTTGAGACTTTTGCAAAATATGAATATGATATAATCATATATTGACAATTATGGATTTATCGTTTTATGAGAATCACGATTCTAACTTCTTATTATTATCATTATATATTTAAAGTTTGAAGTTTTGAACTAATGATAAATGAGCATTGACATGTTACATGTATAGAAGCTTGAATATATCTCCTTTATCTAATTGTCTAATGGTCTGTTTATTGATGCTCATACATTTCTGAGTGAGGAACTTGTGAATGGCTATTACTTCTGCTTTAAAATTGTTTATTTCAAGCAAACTGTTTGACAAATTTCTTAGATGGGAAATGGGGAAATTTGGCCATAATCCTTTTTGTGATATTTCATAGGTCCTCTTTTTGACTTTTACAATTCCATACCACCCATTTCTTATTATTACAGTGACCTCCCTGTGTCCTTTACCCATTTCATTCTTGTTGTTCCAAATTGAAATGTTCTTGCATCCTTCAAAAGCTTTGCAGCCATCATTTCATGTGTTTTTGTAAGAAAGATAATATATTTCTCCTCTAATATGGCCTCAACCCAGGTCTTCCTCTTCATAAATAACTTCTACAAATCCAACTTACTACATGTAAGCACTCTCATGGAATCTCTAATTCCTATTTCTTGTTTGATAAATGGTCAATTATTTGGGCATTCCATTCTTCAACCATGCCACTTTTCCTTATTCTTATTGCCTTTCACTTTCTCCCATTCCTTCCTTTTTTCTTACTAGGCAAACGTCAAGTTTTTTTAGGTAAATGTGTGAGCCTCTAAGTAGCCTTTTGTTCTTTAGAATCACATCTTGTCCTCTATATTTTTCATGATATTTTTTTACATGTCTATCCCTTTATCTATCTTCTTCCCAATCATGTTCACTTGTTGAATATACCTTGCTACTCCAACATGTCTTTAAGGAAGTCTCTTACTAAAATGTCGGTTCTCTCCTCACCGAAGTCCCTCAGATCTTTGATAATGATATTTGTAGTCTTGCCTTGCTTGTCTTTTTCTTCTCTCATTTGTATCTTGATTTTCTTTTCTATGATTTTATTTTGCTCATTTAATGATCCACTTACAACTCAAGACCATGATTTGGCCTCTTCTATCCAGTCTCTTAGCAAGTTTTATATTATTCCCATGTCTACTAATGCTAATTGAATCTCCTTTATCTATGTCATGTCATCTCCCTCCGTCATTTTTGACTTCTCATTCCCGACAATGTTTAATTGTTCTAATTCTTGTTTTAAAGAGACCAATTCTTGTTGTCTCTTTCCATGTTAATTTGTAGGTTTAAAATTTGTTCTTTGTGTATTTTACTTTCTCTTTCAAACTTGCAACTAGTCTAGGTTTCTTTAACCCTCTTGTCCTCATACAATTCCTTTGTTTCTAAATTTTCAAGCCTCTTTTTCATGTTTGTGAGCTCATCCGCTTTATTGCACTATTTGTTCTCCTCCTATTTGAAATACCTTATCAGACACACTTGTATTATTGTTATTTACTTTTGACAAGATCATTGTGATTTGTTTGCCTCAAATTTCAAGTTTGTCTACACCTTAGGATCCTTCTATATTGCTTTGTTTTCATGAAGACCAACCTTTCATATGCGTTCATTGTGTTTGCCTAGGGGAATCCTATCATGAAAGAGCTTCAAGACCCTATTAAATCCCCCACGATTTTGCTAGCGTAAGAAGTTGCAAGTCCATTTGAAAAATGTAGGGTATGTTCCCGAGGAGGCCTTAAGCCCTCTTGATATAAATAGCTTAACAGTGGACCATTCAGATCTATTTAAGGCCCACTTGTGGTTTTAGTGATATTTAGTCCACACCTCCCAAGGGTTTTGGGTATTTGTTTTCTTTTGTTACTTGTGTCCCCCATGATGGACCTTTGACACGTCATGACTAAGTTTTCCTTCAAACCCTCTTGTTTAACAACCATGGTTCTGTTGTGATTTGGCCAATTTGCAAAGGGAAACAAGAAATACTAATGGAAATTGTGACAAATAGAAGACAGTAGCAATGGGGGGCAAACAGGGGGCAAACGTGTTCCAATTGAATTACAACCTAGAGCCCATGGGCAAATTAGGTTGTCACCTTGTTTCACCTTTTGTTGCTTTATGTCCAACACATGCGAGACCCTGCAACCATGTTCCATCTCACCTGTAAGACCCTCTATACTTCAAAAGAAAGATGTAATCCTGAACCAACCGAGGCCAATGCCGTGTGGATACTTTGATTGTCGAGGACGGTGAAGTAGTGTGTAGGTTAGGTGAATGATAGTACGTTAAGAGAAAGCTTGTAATATAAGAGTGGAGAAAATAAGAAAAGAGGGATCGAGTATGCTTTTATAAGATGTATGAGATAAGAAGATATTCTAAGTTAGATAGAACAATGTAATATTGTATTCAGATAAAATAAATGAGAAAGTGATTTACAAACATGGTGTCCGCATCAAAGGAAAACATGTGTAACCAATTCTTTTCTGCTGATTGAAAATGCAATTCACTCTAATTCCCCTTACAAAGTGTTAGCTCTAACAATGTTTAACCTTCTAGCAGTAAGATCAATACCCCTTTCCTATTTTAACCCAAGAACACTCCATGTTTCTACACCCTCCAAGGCCCAGATTGTTCTCCACCCGAAGATTTCGGACAGGTACAATAGTTCAAGGACCTGACGAGGAGATGTGTTAACTGCCCTTGGCTAATACAAAAATGAAATAAAACCGGCTTTTCAAAAACAACTTCCGTTCCAATCTGATTCATGATGTTTACTCATACAGAGTAGCGTAGGAAAAGGGCAAGAAGAATTTTAGAACAGAATTTCACAAGAAAATACTGACCAGATGCAAAACGATATTCGGATGAATTTTCACAAGAGTTAGAGTGTGAAGAAGAGGATAGAATCAACTGACCTCATTGTGTTTTCTTCATATTCCTCTCATTATAAATTTAATGTGCTTGCCGCAAAGGGAAGGTCCGTCTTGCTGCTGCGTTAAATGATCCATGGAAACATGCTTTTAAGTTCATTTGTCCAAAGCAATGAAATCTTATCGCTCAAATTACAGAGCTGCGCAATTGTTCTCATTTATTGCGAGCTTACAAAACGTAATTCGGAAGGCGGGAATACCTATTGGAGTTTAAAGTGAGCCAGGGCCCTAAAGTACCCAAAAATTTGAAACAATTTAAATCAGCTTTCTTCCCCACAATCAACACAATAACATACATAAATGTGGGAAATTAAACTATTATATGCCTATATAGAAAGTTTAGGTATATAATAGTTTAATTGTCCCACATTTGGAACTTCTCCAATATATATTTCCCATTACTTTTGTCTAGATTTTTATAAACATAAATATGTTAATGGTATATAAAACAAGAGCATATAAATAACTAACATAGAAATAAAATTAATTAATTAATTTTATTTTTATGTATATATTCGTTAGTCGGATGAGAAAGATTGATCTTTTTTTCAATCTATAGGATGTGTGGAAGGAATCTAAAATTGGATGGGTGAAGTTCAATCTTGATGGGGCCTTTAGGGGCAACCTTTGTCCAAACGGGGTTGGGTGTGTGGTGAGAGACCACAATGGCAGATTTTTTAGTGAGAAGTCAAAAAATCTGGGAGAAACAACGAACAACACAGACAAATTTCAAGTTGCTTCGTTAGGTTTAAAATATGCTATGGATTTGAAAGCAGAACACCTGCACCTAGAAGATGACTCTCTAATCGTAGTCAATGTTATTCGATAAAATTTGACCCCCAATTAGAAGCTTGGTAGATGGTTAAAATTAATTTAGGATCTCATGAACAAATTAGCAGAGTTCGAAATAACTCATCTATATCGTGAAGGCAATATGCTAGTAGATGAACTTGTTAAAAAGGCACCTAAGTAAGCATTGACTGTCTAGTTCAAAAATCTCTCATTAGGTTGGCATCCTTCTCTAATGTTAGATGATGGTCATTGACGAGACTGAGGTGCTAGTTGATTAAACCTTTCTAGCCTATGTTGTAGAACCTCTTTTCATTGGAATTGCACTAACAAACTTGGTGAATAATTGCACTAGTCTAAACTTTGTGTAAAAGGATAAGTGTTGGCTAATCCTTTGACCAACATATTGAGACATAATTAAAAATATGCCTTGGAAGAATGTCAATCTATATGGGTAGCTTAAATGCATTTATCACACTACCTCTAACAAATTCGAGATGATTTAATGCGAGAGGGTGACCCTAGAAATGATAGCAAGGAAGTGAGTCCTTGGGAGAAAAGTGTATGTAAGAACATTCCTAGTTTGGATGCTCCTTTTTATCCCCAATGACAATTGCAAATGACTCGCCTATCTTAGAGTGTGAGTGTTGGTAATAAAGTGATTGATATGGACACACCATTACGCCTGGTCTCCAAGAAGAGGTAGATAACCTTTTTGTGAGAGGTGACAGGAGAATGCTTGAAGAGGATATTTATCTCAAGCAATATTTTGGTTACCCATGTTGTGGAAGTGATTTTGGGCAATAATTTCTTTGAGGGAAATCCATACACATAGGGTTAAAACTAATGTGTCTGGTGACACTACTAGAGATGGGGGGCCTAAGGAAATGACAAAGTTTTTGTGTCAAAAACTAATTGAATAATCTTTTTAGGTGAGCTTGAAGATGCCCTAGAGAATGTCAACTTGAATAAGAGGGTTTCGTCCCCAAAGACTGTTGTGTGCTTCAATTCAAGGGTGGAGAGGTGAGGAACCTTTCACTAATCACCTCAATAGAGCCCTTTATCTTTCCACGAAGGAAGGAAGATAACTCTCGCAACATCTTGCTCTCAAAATATATTATGGGCTTGGCGGTGAATGAGGTGAAGGGTTGGATGCAAAATTACATGTGGTTTGAAGGTTTCATGTGTGATGAGGGGGAGGAGGAGTTTGAGGTTGACATCAAGGAGGATGACAACGACTCTGAAATGGAAATCTAGGAGGAGGTTGAAGTGGTTGTGCATGTTGAGTATAGTGTGGAGTGCTTGATGAAATCCAAGGAGAGGTCCTTCAAACATGACTAGGTGGACAATTGATTCCTTGTGTTTTGTTATGATACGATGTAATTATCTTAGTTTAGTTGTAGGTAGTTTAATGTTAACAAGTTAAAATGTGTAAGGCTTGAGTCTTTTACTAAAAGGAGACACTTTGGGGGGATGTTGGTAATATCAATAAGGGTAGTTGAAAATAGCCTTTTGGGCCAGATGGAGGCCAGTAGTTGCATATAAACATTTTGGGATAGGATGTATCAAGGAGAACTAGTTTCCAATTTATACAAAATCAATACATAATACTTTTTGAAATTCAAACAAGGATAGCTATTAATCGATCAAAAAAACATTAATGTGAGGTATATGTAGTATTTTTTATGAATTTTCTTAATTAACTGTATTTAATAAAAAATAGTACAATGTTTTATAAAAGGGGGTGGTAGAGAAACACTCTCACAAAGTCCAGTTAAACAAAGTCTATAATAAAGACAAATAAACATTAAAAAGGTTGAGCCCAACAAAGTTTAAGTAGCTAAAGTAAAATCAAATTGAGGAGAATCCTCATTGTGAGATTCCCCTAAACATCTCAAGGAATAAAATCATCAATCAATGAGAGCACATTCTTCTTTGAGAGTTATCCAAGGGTTGCTAAGTATGAAGTTAATAAATGGCCAACTACAAGTGAGATATTTGCCTAAGTCATGCTAGTTAAAAGCACCATTACACCCATAAGAAAAGGCCAAAGGTGGCCTCAAAAGTTGGGACCATACCCCAGAAGTACCATTGCCCTTGAAAACCAAAGGTTGAGAACAATAAGGACCATGGAAACGGGATCCACTATTACATCTAGCTAGTTGGTTACAACAATGGTAATGTCCTTGATGAAGAGAAAGGGGATTCAACAAAACTCTAACAATAATGCAAGGGGTATTCCCCCTATGATCCAACAATTCCTAAAGGCAAGCAAATTTAAGTGTAGCATTACTTGTTTGCACCTAAATATGAAAAGGCACATTAAAGAAAATCATGGCTTTACTATACAAAAAACCAAGCCTTAACAAAATAGCCAAAAAGAACAACATTATTTCTATCTTTTTGTATATTAAAAAAAAATCTATCCTAAAAACATGTCAAGTCTAGGTATACGTATACAAGAGACGAGGCCAGTCTTAGGAGAACATCATATGCCAAGAAAGGAAGGAAGGTAAGAAACAAAAGTAAATTTAAAGATAAATAAGGTAGAAAACTCCAAAAATGAAGATTTGATCCTTTGTTTCTTTTCATATTTTGTGATTTAAATATTAATATTTTTTTTAAATAAAATGATTTATTTTTTAATTTTTTAATTTGTGATATGTATTGTGTGAGTTATTCATGCACTAATTATTTCAAATAGTTAAGTGTTGCCGCATTTTTATGATAATTTAATAAATCAAGGATATTATACACGAGAATTTCTTCAATATTTGACTATCATATAACATATTTGCACCATGTTATAAAATGTCATACGAACATTGTCAACCATTCAATTCTTACACGTTATACATTTAACTACCCACGGCTAAGGGGAAATGCATATCTTTTTTTAGATTTTTTGGTTGATAAGTATGTATGTAAACATCCAAATTATTATAAATCCATGATTATAGTACTTTATATTCTTTATCTATTAGATCAGTTCCTATTTTATTATTTAAATGTGATATCCTCCTCATGATTTATTATGAAATGAATGACATCTGGATAAGAATTTAAACTGCATACGGGAGATTCAAGGTCTCTTAGTCAATCACACATCATAGATTATGGATTCTTAGTAATGTGTTAGAGTTAATTACAATAGGATAAGGTATACACTAACCAACATGAATAGTATTATATTTTTGAAGGTATTATTTGTATTTTTTATAAAAAAAAATATTTTTATTAAAGATTAGAGTTACATTTGTATGTACTAGAAAATTATTTTGTGTTCATCAATCTTATTTTGAATTTCCAACTGCATGGTTATTGACAATATGGTTTATGAATATTAATTTGTAATAAATAATTATGGAGAATTAGTTTCAATTATTTCTCATGAACATGAAACCTTTTATGAAGGTAAAATGTTCCTCTTTTTAGCTAGGTTAGTGGGGAAGACATTAGACATTAGATGGAGGGTAAAAGACGAAAACATCATAAGATGCTTTAGCTTTAAGTAGCACTAAGGTGTAAGTGCAAAAATATGAGAAACTAAAAAGTAGGCAAAAGTACTTTTTGGTCCATTGTTCATATAACACAAGTACACTATTACAAACTCATGTTATATTGCACTTGCATAGTGGCTTGATAGTGGCTTGATCACTATCCAACTATAAAACACTAGCATTATCTAATAAATAAAAATAGTGATTTTAAGCCATTTTTTAATGTCTTTTAATGCACTTGTGTTATAAAAACATAAAATAGTCTAAAATCATGTGACTTAGATTTTTTATTTTTTTTTTCATAATGTGAGCATATTGTAATGCTAACTTACATTATAAAACAAACATGTTATCGCATGATTTTTTTTTATTGTATTCACATTATAGCTTTCTTTGAAAATTACCAAACATTAGGTATTAAACCTAAAAAATTGAAATCATACGTCATTTCCAAAAATGTGTTTTTATAAAATCTAGAAAAGTATTTAAATGTTGAGTGTGTTCTTCATAGGTTTGCATGTCTTATAATGTTGCTCTAAAAAACACCACAATAATATCAAACTCACTCTTGTGATATTGCTTCCAGGATTCAACTGTGTAGTTTTTGAGCCAAACTCGTTGACCCATGTTTCACAAGTAGTGGTTCACAAGAACCAATCTCTCATGAGAATGAAAGGAACTCTTATCACTCATTGCATCTAGGTGATGCTCACGGAGGTGAAGCACCAGGACTTCCCTGGAGGTCACCCACCTCAGTGCTACCTGAGCTCAAGCTCGCTTAACAACAGAGTTTCCTCCAAGGTTAAGCCCACTTTGCTTGCAACCCCATTTGCAAAATCGTCAGCAAGTGTTGTGCCTTACGAACCATTCATTATAAACCCACTTAAGCTTATCATTTGATAAGTAAATAACAACGTAAGGACAAGATTTTATTTTTTTCTTATTTCTATAATGATTAGTTATTTCTACAACAAAAAATCAAACACCTCGTGAATAAACAAAACATATGTACAATTCTTAAAAATATTTCATAGATTTAGTTGAAATTTCACATTTAAAGACAAACATGAATAGTTAGCTAGCTAGTTATTAAAATGCTTAGATCACTATCTATTTCTTTGCCATTTACTAACTCAAGCATACAAGAGAACTACTATTGATCCTATATTAGATGAAAAAATCATTAATGGTTTAAAACAAAGTAATGTTATGTTAATTTTTTGAGGGTCTACATTTTTTTTATCGACAAGGTGCAGCCACCTAGAGGTTGCGGAGGGTCACATCACTAGTCCAAACCCGCGAGCCAATTAGTCTAGTGAAGGCACAAGGCTTGCGAGCACAACAACCCAATAGGGTTTGACCTTGATTGGCGTGACACCAACAAAGTGACTTGACCACGACACTGCATCCCATAGGACTTTTGAGGCTCTACATATTACTTTAGAGTAGAAAAAGCTCTTTATGTGATTATTGGGAGGTGCAATTATAATTTTAGCTCCTTTTAACATGGTGTAGAAGGATCCTTATAGTAAGGAGTCTACCATTTAGGTATTTCAAATCTCTTAAGACAATTCTCCACCTTCAAGTGTAGAGCTATTGCTTGAGCGTATTTCTATAGATCAACTAGGTTATTATAAACTTACAAGGAAAAATCAATTTTAATATTTAGTTTTTATTATTTTAAATCTTATAAATATTTACTTCATTTTTTACAAAATAATGGGTAGTGGCTTTATATTGATAGATCTTCAATTTTATGATGATTTGTATGAGTTTTTTTTTTGTGTCTATTTAGTTTATATTGAACAGTAATACTCATTTATCCAATACATTCAACTTTTTTTATTAGTTTAGTAAATAAACATATCTAATTGAATAATACGAGTAATGAATCTATAGTCTACATTCTATTTTTTATTTATAACAGTTGTAAAAATATCATTTATCTTTTTTTTTCTATTGATTCATGTTAAAAACAACCAATACAAAAATCAAGATTTTTTTAAAAAATTTATAAATTATATGCTTAATGCATTAATTATTATACCAAATTTCAACTCTATTAATGTTTGAATTACACTAGCACTGTCATAGACATCATAATAGTAATTTTTTATTGTGAGGTAGTGAGGTAAATAAATGTGAAAATAAATTTGACCTTAATAAAATGGAATTATTGTAAAAATATATATATCTTTAAATGACATTTCTATTATTAATCAATTTATTAAATACAACAAAATTCACTACAATATTGACAATACCATGATGCAATGCATCTATTGTTAAACTTTAGAACTATGCATGATAACACATCAGCAAGACCATGCTACAATACATCTCTTGTTGATTTTGGAACTATGAATAATAACACAAAATTGTCATGACCATGATACAACACTTCTCTTGTTCATTTCGAAACTATGCATAATAACACTACAACATCAACAAGACCACGATAAAGTAAACCTCTTATTATATTTGGAACTATGTGTAATAACTTGTAACTATATTTCAATGTTTGTTTTCTTCTTGGGTTAAATATAGAAAGTTTTCAATAAAAAACAACTACAAAATAGGAAAGACAAATATAGAAGAAAGGAACCTCAAAAGTGGAGAGACCCTTGCAAAGCTATCAAGTGGAACAATAGACCTACATATTGATATCCTCCATGGAAAAGGATGATATTCAATAGAATCATGTGGCATCAATTTTGACCCTAATAATTTAATTACATTGTTGATTTTAAATTTTTTTATTCAAATGACATTTCTAATGTCACTCAATTTATAAAACACGACAAAATTCACCATGCTTACTACAACATTGACAATATCATAATGCAATGCATCTATTGTTAAACTTTAGAACTATGCATAAAAGCACAACATCGATAAGAAAATGACACAATACATCTCTTGTTGATTTCTGAACTATGCATAATAACACTACAACAATGACAAGACCACGATGCAATACATCTCTTACTACCTTTGGAATTATGCATAATAACTTATAACTATATTGAATTTTTGTATTCTTCATGGATTAAATGTAGAAAGTTTCCAACAAAAACCAAATAGGAAATAGGAAAGAGGAAGATAGAAGAAAGGAAATCGTTGCACCCATCAATTTATTAAACACAACAAAATTCACGTAGACACTCACTACAACATTTACAAGACCATGATGCAATGCATATGTTGTTAACTTTAGAACTATACATAATAACAAAACATTAACAAGACCATGATACAATACATCTCTTGTTAATTTTAGAACTTTGTATAATAACACTAAAACATTGATAAGACCATGACACAATACATCTCCTGTTAACTTTGGAACTATCATAATAACTTGTAATTATATTGCAATATTTGTATTCTTCTTGGGTTAAATATAGAAACTTTCCAATAAAAACCAACCACAAAATAAGAAAGAGGAAGATAAAAGACAAGAAACCCAGAAATAGAGGGATCCTTGCATGGGTAGGAAGTGGAATGTAATAGACCAACATATCAATATCCTCTATGGAAAAAGGATGAGATTCAATAGAACATTTGGCATCAATATTGACTTTAGTAAAATTACATTGTCGACTTTAATAAAATAACACTACATCAATTGATAAGACCATGATAGAATGCATCTCTCTTTGATTTTGGAACTATGCATAATAAAACTATAACATCAAAGAGACCACAATGCCATACATCTCTTATTAACTTTCGAACTATGCATAACAACTTGTAACTATATTACAATATTAGTATTCTTCTTGGGTTAAATATAAATAATTTCCAAAAAAAAATCAACTACAAAATATGAAATGGGGAGCTAGAAGAAAGGAACCCCAAAGTGGAGGGACCCTTGAATGGGTAGGAAGTGGAACAATAGACCAACATATCAATATCCTCCATGGAAAATGAATGAGATTCAATAGAACACGTGGCATCAATATTGACCTTAATAAAATTACATTGTTGACTTTAAAATCATTTTTTCGTTAAATGACATTTCTCATGTCACTCAATTTATAAAACATAACGAAATTCACTACAATATTGACAAGACCATGATGCAATGTGTCTATTGTATAACTTTATAACTATGCATGATAACAAAACATCAGCAAGAATGATACAATACATCTCTTGTTGATTTTTGAACTATGCACAATAACACTACAACATCAACAAAACCAAGATATAATACATCTTTTATTAACTTCAAAACTAAGCATGATAATTTGTAACTATATTGCAATATATGTATTCTTCTTAGATTACATATAAAAAGTTTCAAATCAAAACCAACTATAAAATAAGAAAGAAGGAGATAGAAGAAAGGAGCCTCTAAAGTGGAGGGACCCTTATATGAGTGGGAAGTGGAACAATAGACAAACATATTGACATTCTCCATAGAAAATAAATGAGATTTAATAAAATGTTATATATATTGTTAAACTTTAGAATTATGCATGATAACGCATCAACAATACCATGATACAATGCATCTCTTTCTAATATTAAAAGTATATATGATAACACTACAATATGCACAAGACCATGATGCAATATATGTCTTATTAACTTTGGAACTCTGCATTATAACTTTGACCATATTGCAATATCTAGCAAGTTTCCCATAAAAACCAGCTACAGAATAGGAAAGAAGGAGATAGAAGAAAGCAACCCCAAAAGTGGAGGGACCGTTGCATGTGTAGGAAGTGGAATAATATACAAACATATGGATGAGATTCAATAGAACATGTGGCATCACATGTTTCCATGGTTTAAATAGCCCTTGATTCAAGAAGACCCTCATTCATGGACCCACTGAATCAGCTGCCTCATACTACTGTCATGACTTTTTCAATATCAGTGGCTACGTCCATACCCATCTATCCTTTTCACTTCTTGAATCTGCTTTCACTTTCACATTTTGATGACGATGACACAGTAGGCAACGTACACAATGCTTTGGGTTATGTTACAAAATATGGGTAGGAAGTCAAAATCACAGTGACAAGTATTCGTCCGTAAGTGAAGGTGGAATCAAGGCCTAAATAGCCCATGTTCATTGTATTGGGCCACTCTGTAATCAGACCTCTTTTGGGGAACAATAATTAAATCACGGAGCTTCCAGTATGAAAGCTATTTGCCTAACAAGGCCAAAGTCATATCACTCACATCAGCCTTGGTCTTTTGTCTGCCTGCATTATTGTTCACTCCCCAAAAGTGGGAGATGTTTGGTCTTTGGGTATATGAAGTTATGCATCTTTTTCCAACAGCTGGGAAGGGGTAATATCTGAGGTAATGAGAAAGCAATCTTCGTTGGCTTTTCTGATGGGGCTGTAGCAGACCAGCTAGTCTGCATCTATCTTGAACTTTCTTACTGTTCGATGGTAAATCCATGAGGTGATGAGAGAGCAATCTTATCTGACTTTTCTGATGGGGTTGTAGCAGACCGGCTGGTCTGTATCTGTCATTTACTTGTATAATGTGTTACAAGTCTCAAAATAGATAATTTAATTTAAGAGTTCATTTTGTTATCAACTGTGAAAGTTTAAGTTTATGCTGATATCTCTTTAATCAAGAATCAAAGATTAAGGGGTATTTGTTTCATCAAAGTTATTGAAGGTGTTGGTTCCAACCTTATTCCTTGTAGGGGAAGGATACCAGTAATTGTTGCAGATAACTTCATGCACTCTAAGATTCTAAACGGTACATTGGATTTCAATAATTTTTATGACTTGATAACATTTATTGCTGCTTTTTTTGCTTTTGGGTAGTAAAGATGAACATTGTGTGATTATGGTAAAAAGTGGGCATTTCAAAATGTCATCCCATACATATTCATTAGTGCCCTATTACACGTTGTTTTGACAACCAACAAATCTGCACAATTGTTCTAATTACTAACTCTCTCTTTTTTCGGTTATTGGGTATACCGATGGGTGGCTATTGGCCCCCTAGATGATTTTTAAATGGGCTTTTAATTAGAGAAATACAATAAATGGTAACTGGAACATGGGTGGTAACTGGGTCCTTTCTCTATCATACTTTTGAGGGTTTCAACTTCAGTGGATGACATAATCAAGAAACATACAATCAACCTTATTATACTGACTAGTATGTATTTATTAATCACCTTTATGATGTGGTGCAAGTCTCAAAATAGATAATTTAATCTACAAGTTCATTTTGTTATCAAATGTGAGAGTTTGAGTCTATGTTGATATCTCTTCGATCAATAATCAAGGATCAAGAGGTATCCATTTTGTCAAAGTCGTTAACGACAATGGTCACATCCTTGTCTTTAATATCACATTTCTAAGGGTTTGAACCCTAGTGGATGACATAATCAAGGAACATACCATCACCCTCACCAATTGAGTTCAAGTCTATGTTGATATATCTTTGCCTAAGAATCAAGGATCAAGGGTATCCATTTCATCAAAGTTGTTGAAGGCATTGGTCTCAATCTTATCCCTTATATCATACTTCTAATGATTCAAACTTTGGTGGATGATATAATCAAGGAACATAACTTCACCCGTATCAATTGTGCCCAACCAATTAAACTACAACCCGTTGGAACTTAATCTATTTTTAATTTATTAACATTGTCTTCTTTTAAAATCTAAAATTAAACACAAAAATATTATACTATATTTTAGATTTTAAGCTCCAAGAATTAGAATTGAGAATGAGGTTATTGTAAAGAATAAAAGAGTAAGAGAAGCTTATCTGTTTTAGTAATTTATGATGGTTCTTATATATAAAAATGATTATGAGAAAGGATTTTTTTTTAACTTAGATTTTTTAATATACATATTGTCTCTCCTTCACTGGGGATGGGAATTTGAGTTGTATTATCTTGGGTGTGATAATGCTCTGTACAATTACATTGATGTCTACTTATTGTGCTAGTGTCTTGCATACACAGGTTGCATAGTTGAGATAGTGTACTTTGTTGGATGATTTTTTTAACCCCAACCAACGAGTATAAAGCCTATTACATCTTAAGAGAAAAATCCATAATTAATTTTATGCAACCTTGAGAGAGAATGAACCAAATAGAAGTATGATATTTAGATTAACTTGTAAATGAATTGGATAGATTACAACGAGTACCATGAATGCTTATAAAAGTATAAAGATGAAATCTTAGATATCAACCTTAAAAGAATATTAAAAGAGAGCTTGGTAATTGTCCACGTCATAATGAATGAGACAACATGTGCTAAATAAATCTCAATCTAATAAAAGATACAAAACATCTAAGTTTAGCTTAAGTGAATAAAGTAATAAAGAACCTAGAACTATACAATTAATTAGATAATGTTCCAATTACTCCAACATGTGTC
Source organism: Thuja plicata (assembly GCA_018584345.1). Taxonomy (NCBI): domain Eukaryota; kingdom Viridiplantae; phylum Streptophyta; class Pinopsida; order Cupressales; family Cupressaceae; genus Thuja; species Thuja plicata. Next base: position 969,932 of record MU224127.1, read on the forward strand.
CTAGATACAAATGTGTTGTGGATGGCTACACCAATTTCTCATATGAACATAATGACACCCTTTGTAATGTTTGATAGTAAATCAAATAATCATTAACAAAATCTTCTACACCTAGGCATGCATTGAAATGTTAATTGCATTTTAAATAATTTGATGTCTAACGCATTTGGGAACTAAGAAAGTTCAATAAGATGTACACAGAGAAAGTGGGTGTGAATCCTATGTGCAAGAGTGTATTGCTCCTACAATAGAGTTTTAGCTCATGGAGATTCTTGTTATGTGAGATCGTTTCTTCCATGTATGAGGGGTTTTCTTTGTTCTCTCTTGGATGCCCTAAATTTACATGAATTTATTTTAAATTAGATACTTGTTTATCAAGAACCGACCAATGAAATTATATTTCCACAATCCATTAGAATTCATATTTCAACTTCTTATTTAGATTGTGTAAGTATTTTTAGCATCAACTTTTCAGATCACACTCCGTGATCCATCGGGATGAAAGGGAGTGCAGGAGATATTGCATTTCACATATCTTGTGCTCTCTTTCATCCTAATGATGGATCATAAAGTGTGATCTGAAATGTTGATGCTAAAAATACTTACACGGTCTAAACCAAAAGCTGATATATGAATATCAATAACCAATCAACCATTTATTACCATTAAGGAGTGAAATAGGGTTTGAGTGTAATTGAGATTTAAGGCAAGAAATATAGATTTCAATGTGAGGGATGCTACCACATGTGATCCTATCCAAAGGATGATAGTCCACCATGATAATGTATCTAACATGCCCTAGAAAAATAAGAAGTGAAAAGGAGAACACATCTATATGTGATAAATGTTTCATTCTAATGCAAGGTAAGATATGGATTTAGAGATTGTTGTTGTGTCAAATGGTTGAAGGTGGTCAATATCATGCTCATTAAATAAGGTTTCTAATGTGAGTGCCAAACAAGAGAGAAAAGTTCTAAGGATGCACATTTTTTCTCTACATTTGTAACAACCTAACAAATTCAACCTGAAAATTTCTTAATAATTAACCTAAATAACATCCCAATGATTCAAAATGGTACAAGATGAAATTCTATCAACTTCTACAATAAAACATTACAATGATATGCAAGACATGCAATTAATATCCATGAAGAATATGTACAATATATAACTCACACTCGAGTAATACAATAATGAAGTACATCTCAAGTACATTAATCATAATATGAAAGTCTCACAAGTACACGAGTCATAATAAACAATGAAGATAACATCATTTCAAAACCAAGATATATAAGGGGTCAAAACTACAACCATCCTCCATGATAAAAAATAATAATAATAGATTATGAAACCAACCACATATGTACGATTGTGGTAAAAAAAATAAAGTACACCATAAATAGTATCTAAAGAAGTTCAAGCTCAACTTTGTAAGCTAATCCTCCAAGATCCCACACTATTTCTATTTATTAAGGAAGGGTTTGAACCCACCGTGAGGATATCAATTTATCCCAATCAATCAAGGTGAATAAACACCATCTATAATCCATAGACATGGTACAATATATAATCTTATTTCATTTATTTATTAAAATATATCACACACATGGAACCTTAAATCCAAAACATTAAAATTCATATCAGAGATATTAGAATGTGCATTCTAAAAAATTAATACATGTCAAATAATCATTCTAATATAACCAATATTCATAATACACCATTTCCAACATCTAATACACATATGAATGCAAATACATCATGAATAAGCCAAAATATGACTAACAACAAAAACTACGAGTCCTTTCAACCTTATAAGATTTGGCTTCTAGTACAACACCAACCAAAACCAAATACAAATTTTGCATAAATTGCTACTCACATCTCATATTACACAAGATCTTTTCATGTGATGCTATATACCATCCTAAGAGCACATTTCCAAAGGTAAGAGTACATATAGAGTCATACTAAGTGATCCTAATTTTTGCACATAACAAGTATCCAAGCAAAACAACACCAAATCTTCAAAAATACAAGTACACACAAAAGAAAACACACATAAAGAAAATCATAAATTAATCACACATAAATGAAGCACATAAAATAAAAACAAAATACAATTACTTAACAAATCACATGAACACAATAATAGTGAAACGTTAAACTACACAAGAAATCCACAAACATAACACACACACACACACACATACACACACTTTGTCCCAAAAACCCATCCTCATAATATCTCCCAATTGTGTAGTGTACCCAAGTACCACTACCTTACATAAAAAAGAAGAAGTTTAGTGCTATATATAGTAATCGCAAAGCACGCCTATCACAAGGTAGAGATAGAATGTATGCCAACATAATAGACGACTAGAATTACCTCCAAAATCTCCTAACTCTAATGGTACAAGGTGGTCATAACATAAAATTATTATGGATCCTATTCCAATGACACTACCAAATGTTGGAAGCTATAATTGAAACAATTGTTATATTGTCATTGATGTCAAACCTTAACTGGTAAGACAGTTGATATCTTGTAAAGTACCAAATCAATTGATTGATGAAGAAGATTTGAAAAGAGGAGATAACAAGAAGACCTGGTGAAATGGTTGATTTATGTGAAGCTACAATGGGTACTTAATAAGATTGCACCTTGGTAAGGTAATATGTTGTTTATCTTTTACACCAAGTGAAGTTTGGATGAATACAAGTTTAGTCTTGACCGAGTAACAAAGCAGAAGTTTAAGGAACTTAAGTTTGTGTCGAGTGATGTGAGTGTCGACTGAGCGTCAGTACATACCGAGAAAATTTAGTGTCGAGCATCAATATTTATCGAGCGTCAATAATTACCGATTTATCTAGTGATGACCGAGCAAAAGAACATAGTGATGACCGAGTATCAGTATTTTGAAAGTTTGAGGAAGATTTGAGATCCCAGCTGACATAATTGATTTCTTGGGACATGTGAAGTATATTTAAGATAAGGATGATCGTTGTGGAGAATTAAACGAGTATGTAATATATGTTTAACCATTTTTATGTATGGATTCACGAAGGAGTTTTAGGATGTAGTCTACGAGGTGGAAGGAAAAACTAAATGTTGGAAGGATTCATTGGATCTGACCAAACCCTAAGATCTATGGTGATGATTAAGTGAAAAAGATCGAGATACCTAATTAGAGAGGTATAAGATTATCCTATTTTGAGGTTATGTGTGTAAGAGGTTAATTCAGTTGATTGGAAAATCTAAGAAAAAGGTAGAGAAGGTTGAGAAGAACAGTACATGACTGCACAGTGGTGATTGTTTGATGGATTTCCAAGAAGACCTAAGTTTGAGATGACAATGGAGCCCAGTTAGTGAATTAGCATTTAAGCAAAATTGGATCTATATTTTCAAAGTGATTTGTATGTTTCAGATCACAATTATTGTTACTTTCTAGCCATTGTATCAGTCAAAATTATTTTAACCAAGGTTGACCTAATAGTCATATTGTTGGGATTAATGGGAAGTAGTACTGAGAGGGGAGGGGCGAATCAGTACCTCTAAAACTTTTAACACTTTTCACCTTACTTCATTAGCAATCAATCTTTATTGTATTACCGACCAAATATGATGTTCTTTCTTATGCATGTAATATTAATTCACAAAATTAATTGTATGTAAAATTCATAGAAACATTCATGAAATTAATAGACACAAAACACAAGATATGATATCGCAAAAACCTCTTGTTAGGAAGTAAAAACTGCGGTGGGGATGGCACCCACAAAAATTCACTGTCTGCATAATGGAAGGGAGTCAGTTAAGGCTTACAATTTGATCACTTCTGATGATCTACCATGTTAGGAGTATTAACATGGAGACCTATTAGGATCTACTATGTTAAGAGCTTTAGCGACACTAATGTAGTGTGCACTCAGTTAAGAGATTTACAATAGGATTGTTAAACCCACCTTCCTTGAAAGGATTTCTTAAGTGTACCACACTTGTTAGAATGTGTACAATATGTATGACCTGACTGTATCCAATCTATAATTGTTGATCACAGATCTATTTAAGCTTACAGTACATGAATATCACCTATAGTGATTGATTAATACCTTTTCCTTCTTGTCGGTAGCCTTGGTTCTTGTTCTTGAAAATTGATTTGATCTTTGTCTGTGCTTACATGTATTCTCTTGTCTGAACCTTAGATGCTCTCAAAGGCTACAATCAATATCAAACAACATGTTCACAATTTATTGAGCATCTATTTATACAAGTTCTTTGACCTATTCTAGAGTCACGCATTACAATGTTAACTCTAGAGCCAAGGTATACAACTTGACCTTGATCCTTTAGTTTGCATATTTTAAATTAGTTAGACTAATAAAAAAATAATAATTACATTGCTTTTCCCTCACGTAATGGATTAAAAAACAAATCAAGAAGCTAAATATAATTCTTCAGTGATTTATCTGACGTGGAAGTCAAATCCATTTTTTTGCGGGATGTAACTGACTCTCGGTATCTGATTGTCAGTGTGAACTGAAATTCTTTCGATGTTCCTTCTTTGAACTGTTCGTCAGGTTCCCTTGATCTGTCAGGTTCCACTCTTGACTGTTTCATTGGGTTGCACTGTTGGTTACTCGTCGGGTTCCTTTGTCTTTTCTATCATTGAGTAACACTGAATAGTGTTGCGTCGGGATGCTTTGTACTTAGCAATATCGGTAACCTTGGCATCGGGTAGTGATGTGCCTTGTCTATCGATGTAGTATAAACTGACGGTGTTTATCATGTTTTTCCTTGCATATACTAATGGCAAAATATAATGTCTTCAATCTCCCCCTTTGACATTAGTATCAAAAACCGATATGTGCACAATACTAAAGTGTTTAGTATGTACACTGTGTATATATCCTTGTCATTATATGACTCCCCCTAACTGTATGCATCGGTATAGTATAAGTATATGTACATGTATACTTGCCTTTGTACTATACATTCCCCCTTTTGTTCTTTCCTCTTTCCCCCTTTTTTCTGTACATATCATTTCCCCCTTTTTTGATAATCATGACAAAAATGCACAACTTATAAGTTGTCAAAAATGTGCAACTTACAGAGTGTCAAGTATGTGGGAGTGATTGCTCTTGATATCTTCCATTATTTTCTCCCATTTCTCTTTGATGATTTCCAATGTCATGTGCTCTAGTTCTATCCTGGCATGCATATCATATATGTTGTCTAGGACAGAAATTCCTGGGGTGGCAATAAGTGTTCTTTTGTGTGTCATATGGTGTTGCAGTAATGTGAGAGTTGGTAAAATTTGAGCTTGAAGCTCATTCACCTCATCTTTGAACTTTTTTTCTGCAATCTGTATATCCTGTCTCAGCTTCCTAGCTTGCTTGAGCTGGTCATGGTGCAATTTGATTGCAGCTTCGGTGTTTGTGAGACCTTGTGCACTTGTTTAAAGATCAACATCAATTTGTGCTATCTTTTCGGTATACTCCTTGGTGAGGTGATCCAACATGCACAATTTTTGAATTAGGTCTATAGCTTTTGAAATTATAGGGTCCAATGTGCTTACTAGTTGAGATAGCTTCACCTTTTGCAGTGTCACTTCTTCGCTTATTTTCTCTGATAACTTGAAATCATATTTCTTCTCAAGTCTTGCTTCCATAGCCTTTTCAGCATCTATATTCTGAGATGTGATAGTGTCGGTGAGAAACACTAATTGATCAAGCATGGGAGATGTTTGATCAACATCTGTATCATGTACAATTTGTTGGAGGATTCCTTTTGCAACTTTGAGTACCTTTGATTCTTTTGTGGCCTTTCTCAGCTTATCTTGGATACATTTACTTTCACAAAGTCTAGCATGCTTTGTCAACTCAGTAGGATCCAATGTTCTAGGATCACATACTGGAATCTCAATTATTTCATCCAGTTTGACTGGATTTTTGATCTTGCTCTTCTTCTTCCTTGAGACTTGTGTAGAATCAGATGTATGAACTACCATTGCTAGTCCATTTGTTTTATCTAAGGTGCTCGGTGAAGGCTTTGTAGATGAATTTTATTGTTCCATCTACTCGGTGTTCACCTGTCAGTTTGGTGAAGACGTCTCTTCATCAACCTTGGGTGTATCAGAAGATTTATCTTCTGTTTTATTTTGTTGATCATCTTTCTTTTCTTCTTCACTCTTCTCCTTCTGCTTTTCCTCTTCTACTTGTTTTTCTCCTTCTTGATTCTGATCAGTAGACTTGTCTTGGTGATCATCGGTAGTAGCTTGTTCTACAGTTGTGTCTTTAGATTCATCTGTTGTATCCTTTGTTTTTGCATCACCCTTATCTTTGGGTATTATTGTATCTACAATAGATTCTTCATGCCCTTCTATCAGATTGATGGCCTTCATCAATACGGCCATGTTGTTCATTGTGCTCACCTATGTTGCATCTATAGTTGTGTCTTGTTCATCGGTTTGAGGTTGTTGAACATTGACATATTCATCCTTTTGAATTTGTTCTGCAGGGTCCAGTCCTGTTATGTCAATGATTGAAGTGTCTGGCCATGTCTCATCAGCAACATCCATATCATTATTTCTTGTTGTCTTCAATGCTTTTTTCTTTTGTTGATCCTTAAGAGATATGAATATTACATCATCATCCTTCTTTGGATCCTTATCAGAATCATAGTGAGTAATATCTTGAATGTCAAGATCATCCATGACTTTATCTAAGTCAATGGGCTCAGTATCCTCCATATTATCCAAAGCAATGTTCTCTGGACTTTCTTTTTCTTTCTACTCCTCTATATGAGGTGTCTCGGTGATAAGTAATGGATTCTCACAGCTTGTTGATTCTGCAGGTAGATTAAGAATTTCTCTCCATTTAGCATCTGTCATGTTGTCAAGATCTAAGAACTTCCCATGTATCACCTTGTAGGCTCTTATCTTTGCCACAAATTTATTTGAATGCATTTTCATCATTTCTTTTATCTCTTCCACTTTGGATTTGGGAGGCATAAGTTTCACAAGTATCCTCTCCCTTGCTTCCTTTTCAAAGTTCAAAGCATAAGACCATCGTGCTGAAATTTTGTCACTTAGTGGTTTGGGTATTTTTTTAGCAAACTCAATTGGTACATATTTGAATTTAGCCACGGACCTAATTATTGCATCTTCTATTTTATTTTGGTCCTTGGGTTCCAGCTTTACCCATTGTCTGATTTTCCTATCAGTCATGGTACCTATTGTAGCAATTGAATCAACAATCTCATCAATTGTTTGAAGGGTTAAGCTATTCTTATCTACCTCAGGCTCACCCTATTTTGAATTTTCAATGTTGGCCTTGGTTTTGACTAGTCTTGTCCTCCTTTTAGTAGGTGTTTTCTTCTCTATTTGTTGCTTCCTCTTATAGGTCTTCACTTGACCTTTCTTAAGAGGTGTAGTATCTTTCTTTGTAGTTTGGCTCCTTGTCCTCTGAGCTGCTATAGTCCTTGGTTTCTTGGTTGGAGTTGGAGGCACATCAGACTCTGTGGATTTAGAATCTATTGCTTGCTTATCTTCCTCTTCACCAATGGCACCCTATCCCTCGGTGTCCTCTGTTTGTTCTTTCTCCTCCTCATTTACCGATAGTAACTTCTCAAGATTCTTTACCATCTTGTTTTTCTTGTTGACAGTCTTCTTTATGACTAGGCCTATTTTTATTTTAGACTTTGCCTCTTCATATGTTCCAAAACTTTGTTGCTTACTGTCAAGTGGTTCATTCAAAAGTGCATCAATTGCATTTGTTGCTTGATCTATGTTTATCTCATAGTCAAGTGTTGGTAACCAGACTGTCCTTGGTATAATTGGCTTAATATGAGTAAAATTTGAATCCACCATAAAGCATATCTCATCCATATGCTTTTCAATTAACTGTTTAGGGATCCTTACTCTCTCCATCATCTTTTCCTTGAAATCAAGGAAGTATTCAGTCATCACTGAATCAAAGTTGTCACCTAGTGACTTGATAAGGTCACTTATTTGTAATGTGACTAGCTTGGTGGTGTCCCACTTCACTTTGCCAATTGAAGGAAATTGTTCTTGAAAATAAAAAATATACACATTATAAGTGAGCCAAACTTACATGTGTTTGTCTTGGAAGACCTTATTGTTGTCATATTTTCATCAAGTTGCTTCAATATGATCTCACATAGATCCATTTGTATTCCTTTCGTGACAATCTTGTAAGATGTGCTTACTGTTGTTGATGCTATGTTGTTTAGCCTACTAGCTTGAAAGATTTTTTACCCTATGACACATGCACCTAACCTCAATTCCTCATTCGTGATGGTGTTCACCTTAATTCCTCTATTATCCCATACAGTGTTGGTGAGTTTCTCAACTTTTGGTCGAGAGGGATGATTGTGAGCTTTTGGTTTTTTGGTTATAGGGTAACTTGTTATAGCATGTAATACATCATTTGTAATTTGTTTGGGTTCATCCAACCATAGCTTTTGATTGTGCATTCTGCTTAGAACTAACTGAATCCAGTCAGTTTTGAAAACCCTCAGGAAATATAGGGCATTTGTTATCCCTTTTACTTGCAAGTGCTTGTGCTCTTCCTTTAGGTTCCCTTGACCATCACATAGCTTCTTATAAGCTTGATCTATCTCCAGATCACCAATCTCAACTATCTTGCAATGGATATACGATCTAACATATTCTATCAACAAAACCCTAGGTGGAATTTTTGAGAATGCACCAAAATCATCAGGTTGCGAGGCAATCTCTAGGCATATATTGTATTTTGGTTCCACACAAGTACTATTCTTGATTATTTTAACGACATTCTTCTTTTCACTCTTTAATTTGGTTGTTCTTGAAGTCGTTGCCATTGTGTTTCAAATTTAGGGCTCTTTCAAAAATAATAATAGAGTTCTCAGTACGCTTGGTACTTACTTCAATCCATGTATCTTGTGAGTGATCTGTTTGGAGTGTGTTGGATCAAGTCGAGGACGCTGTACTAACTTCTCTCTTTTCATTCTATTTTTGCTCTTCTACATTTTCTCAATTCGCGTGTGAAAAATGAAGTGCTTCCGTCAAGTATTTATAGACTTTTGCCCTAAGTCTGTCATAAATGCTCAATAACTCGTCGGGTCATGAAGACAAAGTTCGTCGGTTAAACCTTCAAACAACATTCTTGGTGTTTATAGGATTTTCAGGATAGCCGTTAAGATTGTTGCTTACATCGACGGATCTCAGTGTTGTGTCAAGATAGAATTGTAACTTTGCTTCCTTACCGACGGGTGTCGGTGTACATTAGCAACTTATCCTTTTTGTGTGTTGACCGATGATTCTCGGTAAGTGTAGATAGCTCATCCTTTTATGTTCACCAATGATTTTCAGTATGTGTTTACTGACAGGGTTATTTTCTCAGAATTATGACAAGAAACATAATATGCATCTTTATTCATGCAGATTTTGACTATCTATCAATTTGTATAATGGAACTAATGCAAAATATGACTTGGTGTAGTGCATTTCCATACTTAATTTTTCATCTTTTAGGTGGGGGTGGTGATGTCACCAGATCCATGGGATGAGGTGTCACCTACTGCATTGCTTAGTCCAGCTTCCTCAACGGTTGAAGATTTCCTCCATATTTTCTTTCTCATTTTCTTGATGTCTTCAATGGTGTTACCATTTACAAAAGTGGTGGTTTCTGTTATTTGGTCTCTATAGTCCTTCTTTAGATGTTTGACCTTATGACAGTGTAAACATGTCATTCCAGGGTTGGTCCAGCCTTTAGACCTTTTGGTCCATGTTCTCATGCAGTTTGTAGCAATGTGACCATATCTACCACATGATGTGTAGTTTATCCATGTATTGTAATCCCAAACATATGAATTACCGACTCTGCTTGGTTTATATGCATTTTCTTGATTTTTGGGTTTCCATGCTTCAATTTTCTTCTTCCTACATTCAAGAGATGTGTGCCCATGCATTTTGCAGGTGGGACAATACTTGTCCATATAGGTTTCCTTCTTTGGTTCTTTCACCTTTGATTTGCATTCATATGCTTTATGTCCTTTCTTGCTACAATTATAACAGTCTCCTATGAATGTAAATGTGGATTTAGGAATACCTTTTTCTTTTCTCCAGCAAACATTTGAGGTGTGGCCTTGCTTTCCACAGGGATTACATGTCAGCTTCCTTGGTCTAGGATTGATGTAGACATCTTTTGATGACTCTCCATGATCGGTGTACCCTAGTCCAGTGTTGGAGTTGGGTATTCTTTGTGCATTCAAGAATTCATCCATCCTTTTTGTACTTTCTTCAGCTCTCTTAATCATGTCATTATATTGTTGCTGAATTCTAACCAAATGATTTAGTTTTTCATTCTCTTCTCTTAGTTCACTGATAATTTGTATTCTTTCAATGAGTTCCATATTCATTTTGTTTGCTTCTTGACTCATCAGAATAATCTGATTTGTAACCTCATGGTGATGCTATGTAAGTCTTTGTATTTCAGACTCTTTTTCTTGTAACTTTTATGTGATCTTTCTTCTATCATGAATAGCTAGTGTTCTTTCTTGTTCATCTTGCCTAGCATTGTTCATGACATCAATTATCCTTACCATTTGTGTCTCTTGACTTATTTGCAGAGATTTGACTTGTCCATCCATATGTAGATTGATTTTAGTTAGGCTTGTGATGCTTTCTTCTGATGTGTCTGATACTTTGCTTATATTTGATCCTGAGGACTCAAAGAAATCTAGAATCTCTTCCTCATGATAATCTGTCTCATTACACTGAGATGCCATATTCTTTCTTTCATCCAGCAACTGCCTCATGTTGATTCTAGCTTCTTTATACTGTTCATAGAACATCTGAATTTCAATCTTTTTATTCTCAATATTTTTATCAAGTCTGTACTTCTCCATTGTATGATCTTTTCTCTTAAGAATTTAAGCTTTCCAAGAAGAGACGTAGCTCTGATACCAATTGTTGGGATTAATGGGAAGTAGTATTGAGAGGGGAGGGGTGAATCAGTACCTCTAAAACTTTTAACACTTTTCACCTTACTTCATTAGCAATCAATCTTTATTGTATTACCAACCAAATCTTATGTTCTTTCTTATGCATGTAATATTAATTCACAAACTTAATTGTATGTAACATTCATAGAAACATTCATGAAAGTAATAGACGCATAACACAAGATATGATATCGCAGAAAACTTATGTTAGGAAGTAAAAATTGCGATGGGGATGGCACCCACAAAACTTCACTATCTGCATAATGGAAGGGAGCCGGTTAAGGCTTACAATTTGATCACTTCTAATGATCTACCCTATTAGGAGTATTAATGTGGAGACCTATTAGGATCTACTATGTTAAGAGATTTAGCAACACTGATGTAGTGTGCACTCGATTAAGAGATTTACAATAGGATTGTTAATCCACCTTCCTTGAAAGGATTTCTTAAGTGTATTACACTTGTTAGAATGTGTACAATATGTATGACCTGACTGTATGCAATCTATAATTGTTGATCACATATCCATTAAAGCTTACAGTATATGAATATCACCTATAGTGATTGATTAATACATTTTCCTGCTTGTCGGTAGCCTTGGTTCTTGTTCTTGAAAACTGATTTGATTTTTGTCTATGCTTCTGTATGTATTCTATTGTCTAAACCTTAGATTCTCTCAGAGGCTACAATCATCATCGAATAAAATGTTCACAATTGATTAAGCATCTATTTATACAAGTTCTTTGACCTATTCTAGAATCACGCATTACAATGTTAACTCTAGATCCAAGGTATGAAACTTGACCTTGATCCTTTAGTTTGCATGTTTTAAATCAGTTAGACTGATAAAAACAATAATAATTACATTGCTTTTCCCTCACGTAATGGATTAAAAAACAAGTCAAGAAGCTAAATATAAAACTTCAGTGATTTATCTGACGTGGAAGTCAGATCCTTTTTTTTTGCGAGATGTAACTGACTCTCGGTATCTGATTGTCAGTGTGAACTAAAATTTTGTTGGTGTTCCTTCTTTGAACTGTTCGTTGGGTTCCCTTGATATGTCGGGTTCCACTCTTGACTGTTTCATCGGATTGCACTGTTGGTTACTCATCGGGTTCCTTTGTCTTTTCTGTCATTGGGTAACACTAAATAGTGTTGCGTCGGGATGCTTTGTACTTAGTAATATCGGTAACCTTGGCATCAGGTAGTGTTGTGCTATGTTTGTCAGTGTAGTATAAACCGATAGTGTTTATCATGTTTTTCCTTGTATATACTAATGGAAAAATATAATGTCTTCACATATTATAAATCCTTTAATCAAGGTGACATTCTTATGGAATCGTCTAAGCCCTCTAACAAGGATCACTTTTAATAGGGTGATTAAATCCTTTAACAGAGTCACATTTAATAGTGTGTATTGTAACCTTTAACAGGGTTGGCTCCTCACAGAGCTCACTTCAGAAGAGTGAAAAATTGGTAGCATGTTACTGGTGTTTTTTCCTATATTGGGTTTGCACATTAAATCCCAGTGTCATACTTGTGTGAATTCTATTTGACGTGTTGTACAGTTAAGAGTTTTATATTTTGCAAGCTGATTACATTCGGACAATGAACTACAAGTTTATGTTACTAATTATATTTTATAGAGACCGAGTGGATTGTTGAGTTGATCTAAGTTGGTGTAAGTGTTTCGAAGTTCAATTGGTACTTCTGGACCTAAGGATAACTGATTCACCCCCTCAGTTATTATAAATCATTCTAACCAAGGATAACTTTAAGAAACCCCCTCCCGAAAAGTATAAAATTGTGGCGAATCACATTTTTTTTGGAGGGAAAATTTTAAATATTGATGGTGAATTGTGGTTCAAATTATGGATATTTGGTGGTGAATTTTTTAATAACATATACCATTTTTATAAATATATGGTGACAACAAATGATTTTAATAGGAAAGTTATTGATTTAATTGGCGAAGCTGGAAAATTATACTGATAAATTATGGCGAAATTATTTTCCAAATATTGTAATTAATTTATTTGTCATGGCGAATGTTTTTCAAAAATATATATAAACTTGTGGGAGAAGAAGCGGTTGAGGGCTCTGCATTCGATGGAGAGATGATCATGTTGAGGGATTTTCTTGTGGGCTCTAGCTGCGTGGTTCCTTATGCTTTCCCCTCTTTGTCCTCTCTCAACCCTCTGTGGTTTTGTTTTTAATGTTCCCTTTTGGGGTGTTTGTTTGCCCTAATTCTTTTTGTTGGGTCTTTGTGACTTGTGTGTTTTTCTCGTCTCCCACTATGGTGTTGTTTTTTCATCTTGTGGGTGTCATTTAGGGCTCAATCTTTTCAGTCCTCAAGCGTGTGGTATCCTCATGGCCAATGATGGTATCAACCCGTGCCCTAAGATTGTTAATCACGGTGAGATACCGTCTCTGAAGATTGATAATCATGAGAAGGCAGGACATGAAGACCTCGTTTCTAAAAATGATGAAGGCCAGGGTGCTTGTGACTCCATCAACAATCCTTCCTATAAATCTGTTGTCGTAGATGGGCCGGTACCCATTTTCCCAGTTTCTGCATTTTTTGAGAATATCTCAATTGGTGACAATGTGGGAAGCAGAAGTGAACAACCCAACACCAATGGAGATCGACAAAGTCTTGGAACTGAACTAGGTAGTCCTTGCAAACCTAATGAAGGAAAAGGTAAGAACCCTAATCTTACTAGAAATACTCTTTCTCTATTGCCTAATGAGGACATGTTGAAAGAAATTAAGGATGAACAAGCTAGGTTAAAGAACATAGCAATCTTTTTTGTTTGCATGGATGTAAAATTCCTTCTTGCACGCAAATTTCTTGATGATTGGTTCAATAATGTATGGGGAAAGAAACTTGGCATTATGGTAAATTTTAGTAGAATGATTCAAAAAGGTCTATTTGTGGTTTTTTTCAAAAATCATTCCATGCAAGAGAAGGTTTTGAATAAGAGTTTTTGGACCGTAGGACAGAACATGTTTATGGCACTACCGTGGTCTCCTAAAGATAACCACAACAATGTGATCTTCCAGGCATCCCCTTTCTGGGTTGAGCTTAAAGGTGTCCAACCAGAAATATGGTCTTTCATTCCTCACTTGTTGAAGCCACTTGGCTCGGTTCTTCAAGTTGAAGATACTAGAGCAACACTCCCTCGCCTTAATGCCCTCATTCTTTTGGCACCTGCTCCTAGGGTTAACTTCCCCGACACCATCTCCCTGAACTTTGATGGAGATATCTTCCAATGGGAAATATCTAGGCTCAAAAACATTGGAGCATGTTTTCATCGCAAACTCAATGGTCATACTAAGAAGGATTATCCCATGCTTAAAAATATCCAGAAAAGCTTCCACCATGGAAACAAGGAAAGCAATCAAGAAACCTCTATTAATAAGAATATTGTTGATACTCGAGCCGACACTTTTGTTACCTTGAATAACCCTCTGTTTGATGAGGAGTATGAGGTTAGACATGCAACATCACACACCTCCAACCCCAATGAGCATAATTCTTCTATCCCCCAATATATCCCAGTGCCTAGAGAAAAGGTGAATGAAGACAGTTCCATTAAAAAGAATGCCCAACAGATAGCCCTGTCCAAAATCAACGCAAAGGCCAGTAAGATTAAAAAGAAACAACAGCCCATGACATGCCTATGGAAAAAGGATGCCTCTGATAACTCCATGCTTTCCATCTCTGTCATGGATACAACTATAGAGGAAACTCAAATTTCTGGGAAAGAGGTCAATGAAGAAGGCTTTACTGAATTCATCTCAAAAAAGAAAAAGAGGAAAACCTATGAAAGGAACAATAGCCTCAAAAACAATGATAGAAATTATAAAAGTAAGGGGAATGATATCCCTAAATGCTTTACTACACTTTGCAGAAATACAACACCCCTAATTGGTTTATGATGAAATTACAAATTCACAGTTGGAATGTTAGAGGTATGGAAATGCCGGACAGAAAGTATATCATTAGAGGATGGTGTAACAACCTGCCTAGTAAAGACATCATTTGTTTACAAGAAATTAAAGTTAATGGATACCAAGCCTTTAATGTCCTCAAATTGGTTTGGGATAGATCCAAATGTCTGTACTCTAACCATGGAAGAGGTAAGGGGGGGCTTTCTACTCTTATAAACCCTATCTTGGGTGACAAACTCTTAGAGCATGGGATTTCACCCTGCAACAGGGCTCTTTGCATCACTCTCAACAACCAAGGTAAAACTATAGGGGTCTGCAATATTTATGCCCCTAATGATTATAGGGATAGAGCTAAGCTTTGGGACTAGTTGACATCCAACCTCCCAGAGGATACCTGGACTTTTGTTGGGGATTTTAACATGATTGAGTCTCCTTGTGACAAAGCCAGAGGAGATAAATTTGAATGGAAGGGCAATGAGTACTTCTTCTAGGCCATATTCAAAAGAAATTTTGTCATACATGACCCTATGGAAGGTATCAAGGGCACTAGAAATGGAATCTGGTTTACTTGGTGCAACAACTAGAGCAGCAGAGCCATAATCTATTGTAGACTTGACAGATTTTATACTAATTTGCTTGAGATTGGTATTTTCCATACTCCTGGACAATACCCTGTTGGTGTTGTGTGCTATAATTGTGTCACACTTCTATGAATCATTCCATTCAAGGTTGCTCAAGAATGAGGCCTCAAATATCGATCCATAGCTCTCTAGTCATGGATGTGTAAAAATGTAAAATGAAGG
>MU224127.1:1011215-1027052 GCA_018584345.1 Thuja plicata
TATTGAATTCTTTTCAATAAAGCTTTCTATTTTAATTGGTTTTTTCTAATTGTTTTATTTCAAAGCTGGAAAGTTTCTATTCTGGTCTTCTCAGGGTTTATAAAAGAACCCTCTTTCTTCATTCAAAGCCCCTGAAAAACTTGAATTAGAATTGCATTGTTATCATGCTGAATTGTTAGCTCATTGTCATAATCTCATATAGCTTAATTTCAATTTGCAAAGTAGAATAACTTCAATTTATAGATTAAAATTGCATTGAAATCATGTAGAGTTCATGTTTAGGTGATATTGCATATTTCAATTCATTAGTATAGCTTGCATAATCTTTGCATTGCATTGTTCATCATGGTTAAAAATCCTTCGTTCTTAGATGGTCCATAGTTGTGAGGCCCTCGTCCTGAGAGCAAATTTCAAAACTCCATCTAGATAGAAGGCAACAGGTCGAATCATGCAGACAGTCAGGATGAATAACTCATATTCAGTCTTGGCTGTATCTGGTGAAGAAGGACTATGTTGAAGTGTGTGGTTGATTTAGAAGGCCAAAATTAACTCATACAATATCAAGGAGATACAGAAAACCTTTGGCATGGAGAACTCCAGACCTATAAGTACACCTATGGCTACTGAAAAAAATCATCGAAGACTAATAAGACAGCTGAAGTCAATAAAACCTTGTACTAGTCAATGATTGGGAAGCTACAATATGTTGTTCATTCCAGACCAGATATTGCATTAGAAGTTGGGATTTTTGCAAGATTTTCTGCAATTCCTAAAGATAGTCACATGATGGCAGTGAAAAGGATTTTGAGATATCTAAAGGAACAAAGGACTATGGATTATATTATAAGAAGAATGAGAAGTTTGAACTGAAAGTTTATACAGATGTAGATTGGGCAGGAAATGTGGATGATATAAAAAGTACAAGTGGTGGCACATTCTTTCTAGGAAAGAGATTAGTCTCTTAGACAAGCAAGAAACAAAACTGCATTTATCAATCAACAACAAAGGTTGAATATGTTGCAACGGTAGTGAATTATTAAAATATAGTATGGATCAAGTAATTGTTGAAAGGAATGAAGGAAGAGATCACTGAACCAGTTGTTATTTTTTCTGATAACACAAGTACTATTAATATTTCAAAGAACCATGTGATGCATACAAAGACCAAGCATATTTCTATCAAGTATCATTACTTGAGAGAGCTGGTACAAGGCAAAGAAGTAAAACTTGAATATGTAAATACAAAGGAATAGTTAGCAGATATATTTACTAAGGCATTACCTAAGGATGCTCATGAGTATCTGAGAGGTAAATTAGGGGTGCTTCCCCTATCTAAGGCTAATTAGGATCACATGGAGTGAATGCATCAAATGTATTACACAGAATATCTGACAAATTAATGCAAAGGTGGTCACACTTTAGGAATCGCCTAAAGCTTTGAAGAGTAACACACAAAATGTTGGTCAGTCAATCAACAAGATGATAGAGGGAGCATAGAATTCAGAAAGTTGATACAAAAATCTCTACATGGTGAAGATGTATGTCTTTGGCATTGTTGTCAAAGAGGGAGATATTCAGATTACACAATGAGGGAGATATGACAAAGGGGGAGAATTACACAAAAACTATACTATGAAGGATATATTTTGAGAAGACACAAAGAGAGATAAGATACATAGAGAAATCTATCCAAGAGGGAGATAATATTTTAATTGGAGAGAATCAAAATGAACCTAAGGACATAAATGAAAATCTATTTACGGAACATACTTTTTGTTAGAATAACTGAGAGGGGGGGGGGGGTGAATAAGTGGCCTTAAAAATAATTCAAAATATTCAACCCAAAAATTATTTCTCAAGTATAATACCTTTTGTTATCTTACATTACCAATTTCATAAAGATGTATGTCATAAATAAATTTTAACAAATACAAACTGCTCGGTAAGATATATTGTTTATCTTTTCTAGACTTTACCGAATAGCAGCAAATAAACTTAGAGTTAACCGACCAATCCAGTTTCAATAATGTGTAAAGAAAAATATCAATGCAATGAAACATATACACATTTGACACATAGGTTTTAATGTGGAAACCCAATATGGGAAAAACCACCTAGGACCAGTAACCCAAAATATTTTCACTCTTCTAAAGTGAGATCGGTGAAGAGCCAACCCTGTTAAAGGTTAAAATACACACTATTAAGTGCAACCTTGTTAGAGGATTTAAAACCAAAATTTTGTCTTTTGACCTATCACTCGCTATGTTGTCAAAAAGAAAACCTTTTGATACTCTTGAGTATCTCAATACAATAAGGACTGTTAAATCTCACTTGGTTAAGAGATTTTCTGAATCAATGGTTTAAACTGATATAGTAAATGATCTATTCAAAATACAACTTTGATTTGCAAATATTCAGATCTATTGTTAGTCCAAAAATACCTCTCTGATCAATATACACTTCAGCTATTTTTCTTTCATTCTTTGTTTTGCTCGGTGAATGCTCTGTCTTGTGTTTCTTGGTGTTTACAGAATTCCTTATCTCTTTTCTTCAACCTGTATGATCAGATCTATATGAAGAATTCTATCTTCACACAAATATATTCAACATTCCTCAGTTTGATAATGAATTCCTTGTCTCTTTATATATACATGATTTAGCCTCTCAATCTCTTTGTTTTTGTCTTAGATCTCTTCTTGATCCTTAAAACTCACCATGCGTTTCTTTATCCTGTAAAGATCTCCTTTAGTTTTATTCTGTAAATCTCTCCTTCATAACCGCAAATAAAACATTCTTTAAATCTTCTTCCTTGCTTTAGATTAACTGATCATTGAAAATAAAGCAATCAATCAGTCAATCCTAAATTGTAGCTCTGCTAGCTAAGCAATTTTGTCATTCTTTAACTCCAGTTATGCTCAGTCATCATCTTCAGTTATGCTTGGTCATTAACTCCAATTACTACGGTGCTCGGTATACACTTGCTCAGTTACACTGTGAACTGCTCGGTGTTCACTGTCACTCGGTGTATACAGACTTCTAATATTTTACCCACAACATAAACTTTGTCTTTTCAGATCTTCAAGGTTATGATAATATGTGTATGAGAAATCAAACCATATCAAGTTGACATCGATGAAAATACAATACATTAACTGATTTAATGTCTTGCATTCACTTTTGCAGGTTGGTGATCATCAACTTATCATCTTCAAACATTCAATTAGTTATAGTTCATCAATCTCTCCCTTTGGCATTGATGCAAACACAATATGAAATATGTAGTATAAATCATGTCATAACATACCAAACTTATTGTTCTATAACCAATTCAAATATTTGAATCTTGGTAAGCTCTTCTAGCTTAGATTTAATATGTTTAATCATAAAAAAATGTTTACCATACAACACTCCTTGTAGATTTTATTCTTATGTGTGCTCTCCCTTTCTTCATTCCCTTTAATGGATAGGTGTAGCAATTCTGTCTTTGGATTCTGTCTCTCCCTTTCTTGTAGAATCTCTTCTCCAAATCTCTCACTTTGATGGATGGTTATTTCATTGACATTAACCTTTAGATATTCTCTCCCTTTGGATGTTCTTCTCCCTGATGGATATTTCATTGAATATTTCTCTCCCTTTGACAACAATGCCAAAAAAAATATACAACTATGTAGTAGCCAACAATATCTCTGGTGTTTTTTTCAGATAAGTACCTTTAATGTACTGATATATCATTGCAGTCCATATCTCAGCTTGCATCAACATGATTAATCTTCTGATAATGTGTAGGCTGATGCAACCTCCAAGTCAACTTAGTGACCATTAGACAAGGGACGAACCCCTAGTCTATTCCTCAGGTATTCAAATGTATCTCTTGGCAATGATTTTGCAAATATGTCTACTAGTTGTTATTTGGATTGTACATATTCCAGTATTACTTGTTTCTCTTGCACTTGTTCCCTTAAGTAATGATACTTAATAGATAGGTGCTTTGTTTTACCATGCATCACAAGATTCTTTGAAATGTTTATAGCACTTGTATTATCATAATAGATAATTACTAGGTCAATAATTTCCTCATTCATAACTTTCAAAAATTGCTTGATCCATGCAATGTTAGAGAAATTTGTAGCAGCGACTACATATTTTTCTTCTGCAGTTGATTGAGATATGCATCCTTGATTTTTACTTATCCATGTAACAATTCTGTCACCCATGAAGAATGCTCCTCCTATAGTGCTCTTTCTATCACCTATGTTTCCAGCCCAATCAACATCAGTATAAACTTGTAGCTCAAATTTGCCTTCTTTATTGTACCACAAACCATAGTCTTCAGTATTTTTTATATATCTCAAAATTCTTTTAACAGAAGTCATGTGTGTTTCCTTAGGATTAGCAGAGAATCTTGCAACTATACCAACTGCATGTGCTATATCAGGTCTAGTGTGTACAACATACATTAGTTTATCAATCATAGATCTGTATAAGGTTTGATTTACCTTGGTTGTATTGTCTTCCTTTATCAATTTGCATCCAGTTGCCAAAGGTGTTCCAACTGGTTTGGATTCCTCCATCTTGAATATCTTCAGAACTTATTTGATGTATTTGGATTGTGTGATGTAGATGCCTTCATCCTGTTGCAGAATCTGTAGACCAAGCAAAAATTTGATCTCTCCAAACATTAACATTTCAAATTCTTTTCTCATTTCATTAACAAATGACTTGCATAGCATATCATTACCTCCAAATATGATATCATCAAAAAATATCTCAGCAGTCAAAATATTATCATCAATATCTCCTTTCAAATACAGATTACTATTGTCACTTGTTCTAACAAATCCAATACTAATGAGATAAGAGTGAAGTCTTTCATACCATGCTCTAGGTGCTTGTTTCAATCCATACAAGGTTTTTTGTAGTATACAAACCATGTTATTCTTGTTAGGATCAACAAACCCTTCAGGTTGTTCAATACATACCTCCTCTTCTAGTATTCCATTCAGAAATGTAGATTTAACATCCATTT
Organism: Thuja plicata; assembly: GCA_018584345.1. Lineage (NCBI taxonomy): Eukaryota > Viridiplantae > Streptophyta > Pinopsida > Cupressales > Cupressaceae > Thuja > Thuja plicata. The sequence continues at coordinate 1,016,242 of MU224127.1, forward strand.
GGTATACTTTGAATCCTTTAAAATCAACATAAACAAGTAGAATTCTTACTCCTTCTAGTCTAGCAATGGGTGCAAAGGTATCTCCATAGTCAATACCTTCTTGTGCATACCCTTTGCATACCAGTCTTGCTTTGTTCCTTGTGACTTTTCCATTCTCATTAAGTTTGTTTCTAAAAATCTATTTGGTACCAATGAAATTTTTGTCACTTGGTCTAGGTACTAATATCCATGTTTTATTCTTCTCAATCTGTTCAATCTCTTCATTCATTACATTAACCCATTCTTGATTCTCAAGTGCACCATTAACAAATTTAGGCTCAAAATTACAAATCAAACATCTATTGTTAAGTGACTTACTTCTTGTTCTCATTCCTTATCTTTTGTCCCCAATGATTTGGTCATGTGGATGATGTCTTCTGGCATATTTTGCAAGTATTGGTTAATATCTTTGATCTTCATTTTGACCTTCATCACTCGGTTCAACATTGTGATCATTTTCCTGATTCTCGGTGTGTGCAGCCTGTTTCTCGGTTGCATTGTTTTGTCGCTCAGGAAAGGTTTTAGGTTCTTCAATGTAGATAAATCTATTGTAATCTTTGGGTTCCTTTCTACTTTTCTCACCATTTTTCTCAGCAAATTCATCCACATTAACATTTGCACTTTCAATGATTTTGTTAGAAGATTTGTTCAAACATTTATAAGCTTTGCTTTTTGTAGAATATCCTAGAAATATTCCTTCATCACTTTTAGAGTCAAGGATCCCATTTCTATCATCTTTCATTATATAAAATTGAATTCCAAAAATTCTAAAGTAACTCACATTTGGTGTGTATCCATACCATGCTCATAAGGTATCTTATTTGTGTCTTTCTTCAATTGAACTTGATCCAGTGTATAGACAAAAGTACTTACAACTTATCTCTAGAATTTTTGTGTGATGCCTTTTTCAATCATTAGTGTTTTGGAACAATCAACAATCGATCTATTCCTCCTTTCAGCAATCCCATTTTGTTGTGGTGTTCTCAGTGCATAAACTTGTCTTGTAGTCCCATGCTCATTACAAAAGTTAGTGAATTCATCAGAAATAAATTCTCCTCCTCTATCTGATCTTAAACATTTCAGGTATTTTCCACTTTGTTTTTCAACTTTAGCTTTATACCATTTGAACATCTTAAATGCTTCATATTTCTCTTTTAAGAACATGACAGTCATCATCCTAGAATAGTCATCAACAAATAAAATAAAGTATCTATCACCATAATAGATCTTTTTTCTCATTGGTACACATAAGTTAGTATGGACTAACTCTAGAATATAATTAGATGTGTAGGTTTTTCTCTTGAAACTAGACTTTGTCATTTTTCCAATTTGACACTTCTTACACATAACATAGTCGGGCTTTGAAATACTTGGTAAGCCCCTCACTTTTCTTTTCTTACTTATCTTAACCATGTTGTCAAAATTCACATGACAACCTTTTATGCCACAACCAAATGTCTTCATTTCTAGACAATAAACAATTGGTCTCAATATTATCAAGATAGAATACATTACCTTTTGTTTTTTCACCAGTACCGATCAACTTTCTTGTTCCATTATAGATATTTGCCTTTTTGTTCTCAAATGCAAATCGGTGTCCTATGTTGTTCAGATGTGAAACACTCAATAGCTTATAGTTAAGTGCTTTCACCCAATATACATTTTCACATCTAATCATATTATTCAACATGATGGTACCTTTTCCTTCTACTGGGCAAGGTGAGTCATTACCCATCCTAACTGATCCACCATTGTAATAGTCAAAATTTTCTTTATCTCCAGTAATGTGATGAGTACAACCACTATCAATAATCCAGACATCATTTTTGCTAACTTTAGATATGAGTGTTGTTTCAACATACCTTTCTTCTTCGTCTGAATCATCCTTCATAGAAACAAATACTACCTCAATATCTTTATCAGAATCAGTGTCAGAATTTTCAGCTTTGTTTTCAACTAGGTAACAAGCCTTCTTGCCTTTTTCCTTTTAATCTTGGTTATCTCTTATGTCATAGTGTCATTTTATTTTGTGGTCTCGGTCATCACTTGTGTCATACTTCTTCTCATAAGATCTTTCATTGTTCCTTTCATCCTTTCTCTTGTTAGTGCATCTAGTAGCAAAATGTCCAATTTATTTGCAATTAAAATAGACCAATGGTAATTTACCTTTATATCTTCCTTTACCTCTACGTAGTCTCCTCTCCATTAGTGCTTCAAGTTCATCAAGTTCTTGTTCATCACTATCACTGTCACTATCATTTCTCATAGTGTGATTGTTACTAGATTTGCTTTTTTTTTAGAGAAGACTTGAATGTAGACTCAATAGTAAGTAAGATATTGTTGTCATAGTTGTTCATCTCAAATGAAATAAGTCTACCAATCAAAATATAAAGAGTAATATTTCTAGTAGCTACTGCTCTCATTTCTTGAATTGCAGATACTCTAATAGCATAAACAGGTAGTAAGGTTCTAATAATTTTACTTACAACTGTTTCTTCATCAAGTGTTCCTCCTACTCCACTAATAACATTAACAACTTCTTTGATTCATTCACTGTACTGATTGATGTTCTCTCCTTCTTTCATTCTCAGGTCATCAAACTTCCCTCATAGGCTTTCAACTTTAGCTCTTAGCACATTGGTTTCTCCTCCATGTACTATCTTGAGTTTGTCCCACATTTTCTTTGCAGAGGTGCATGATTTCACATCTTCAAATTCAGTATCGGTTAGTGAAGAAGCAAGTTCTATCATCATAGATTTGTGTTCATGTTTCTCTCTTAATTGATCAATAGTCAGAGGTCCAGTAGGTGCAACATATTTAGTATCCAAGTGTTGTATAACATTATTTCCAATACTAGATAGATGAAGTCTTATCCTAATTTGCCATGATGCAAAGTTGTCCTTGTTCAACTTAGGCACATCCCTTTTACTCATCTTGTGATCTTTAGCTTAAGTCCCTTTAAAATTTTCTTCCAAGCACCAAAGCTCTGATACCAATTGTTAGAATAACTGAGAGGGGGGTGAATCAATGGCCTTAAAAATAATTCCAAATAGTCAACCAAAAACTTATTTCTCAAGTATAATACCTTCAGTTATCTTACATTCCCAATTTCGTCAAGATGTATACCATAAATAACTTTTAACAAATACAAACTTCTCGGTAAGATATACTATTTATCTTTTCTAGACTTTACTGAATAGCAGCAAATAAACTTAGAGTTAACCAACCAATCCAGTTTCAATAATGTGTAAAGAAAAATATCAATGCAATGAAACATATACACATTTGACACGTATATTTTAACATGGAAACCCAATATGGAAAAAACCACCTGGGACCGGTAACCCAAAATATTTCCACTCTTCTAAAGTGAGCTCGTCGTAGAGCCAACCTTGTTAAAGGTTACAATACACACTATTAAGTGCGACCTTTTTAGAGGATTTAAAACCAACAGTTTGTCTTTTGACCTAGCACTCACTATGCTATCAACAAGAAAACCTTTTGATACTCTTGAGTATCTCAATACAATAAGGACTGTTAAATCCCACTCGATTAAGATATTTTTTGAATCAATGGTTAAACTGATACAGTAAATGATTTGTTCAAAATACAATTTTGATTTGCAAATATTTAGATCTATTGTTAGTCCAAAAATACCTCTGTGATCAATATACACTTTAGTTCCTTTTCTTTCATTCTTTGTTCTGCTCGGTGAATGCTTTGTCTTCTATTTCTTGGTGTCTGCAGAATTCCTTGGCTCTATTCTTCAACCCGTATGATCAGATCTGTATGAAGAATTCTATCTTCACACAAATATATTTAGCATTCCTTTGTTTAATAATGAATTCCTTGTGTCTTTATATAGACATGATTTAGTCGCTCAATCTCCTTGTTTTTGTCGTAGATCTCTTCTTGACCCTTAAAACTCGTCATGCACTGCTTTATCCCATAAATCTCTCCTTTAGTTTTATTTCATAAATATCTCCCTGATAACTCCAAATAAAATGTGATTTAAATCTTCTTCCTTGCTTTAGATTAACTGATCGTTGAAAAAAAAGAAATCAACCAGTCAACCCTAAATTATAGCTCTGCCAGCTAAGCAATTTTGTCATTCTTTAACTCCAGTTATGCTCAGTCATCATCTTCAGTTATGATAAGTTATTAACTCCAGTTACTGTGGTGCTCGGTATACACTTGCTCGGTTTACACTATGAACTACTTGGTGTTCATTGTCACTCGGTGTATATAGACTTTTAATATTTTACTAACAACATACAATTTGTCTTTTCAGATCTTCAAGGTTATGATAATATGTGTATGAGCAATGAAACCATATCAAGTTGACATCAATGAAAATATAATACATTAATTGATTTAATGTCTTGCATTCACTTTTGCATCTCGATGATCATAAACTTATCATCTTCAAACATTCAATCAATTATAGTTCATCCCTGTTTGTATTGTTTGGTAACCTTGCATGTGTTGTTTGCATGTTGTGTTTTCCATCAATGCCAAAGAGGGAGATTGTTGGAAGCTACAATTGAAACAATTTTTTTTTATATTTCCATTGATGTCAAACCTTAATTGGTAAGACAGTTGCTATCTTGTAAAGTACCAAATCAATTGATTGATGAAGAATATTTGAAAAGAGGAGATAACAAGAAGACCTAGTGAAATGGTTGAGTTATGTGAAGCTATAATGTGTACTTGATAAGATTGCACCTTGGTAAGGTAATATTTTGTTTATCTTTTACACCAAGTGAAGTTTGGATGACTACAAGTTTAGTCTTGACCGAGTAATAGAGCATAAGTTTAAGGAACTTAAGTTTGTGTCAAATGATGCGAGTGTTGATCGAGTGTGAGTACATGCCGAGAAAATTTAGTGTCGGCCGAGCATCATTATTTACCGAGTGTTAGTAAATTATCGAGTTATCTAGTGATGACCGATTGGAAGAACACAGTGATGACCAAGTATCAGTATTTTGACAATTTGAGGAATATTTGAGATCCCATCCAACATAGTTGATTTCTTGGGATATGTGAAGTATATTTAAGATAAGGATGATTGTTGTGGAGAATTAAATGAGCATTTAATATATGTTTAACCATTTTTATGTATGGATTCAAGAATGAGTTTTAGGATGTATTCTACAAGGTAGAAGGGAAAATGAAATGTTGGAAGGATTCATTGGATCTGACCAAACCCTAAGATCTACGGTGATGATTAAGCGACAAAGATCGAGCTACCTAATTAGAGGGGTATAAGATTAACCTATTTGGAGTTTATGTGTGTAAGAGGTTAATTTAGTTGATTGGAAAATCTAAGAGGAAGGTAGAGAAGGCTGAGAAGAGAAGTACAAGACTACACAGTGGTGATTTCTTGATGGATTTCCAAGAAGATCTAAGTTTGAGATGAAAATGGAGGCTAGTCAGTGAATTAGCATTTGAGCATAATTGTATCTGTATTTGCAAAGTGAGGTGTATGTTTCAGATCATAATTATTGTTACTTTATAACCATTGTATCAATCAAAATCCTTTTAACCAATGTTGACCTAACAATCATATTGTAATTCCTTTAATTAAAGTGACATTTTTATGGAATGGCATAATCCCTCTAACAAGGCTCAATTTTAACAGGGTGATTAAATCCTTTATCAGGTTCACATTTAACAGTGTGTATTGTAACCTTTAATAGGGTTGGCTCCTCACAGAGCTCACTTTAGAAGAGAGAAAAATTGGTATCATGTTACTGGTGGTTTTTCCCATATTGGGTTTCCACGTTAAATCTTGGTGTCATACTTGTGTGAATTTTATTTGATGTGTTGTATTGTTAAGAGTTTTATATTTTGCAATTTGATTACATTAGGACAGTGAACTACAAGTTTATGTTACTAATTATATGTTATAGAGATCGATTGGATTGTTGAGTTGATCTAAGTTGGTGTAAGTGTTTAAAAGTTCAATTGGTACTTCTGGACCTAAGGATAACTTATTCACCCCCCCCTCTCAGTTATTCTAAATCATTCTAACACCAAAGCCGATGGGGTTGTAGTGCTTATAAAAAGATGAGCAAGATTGAACCTTGACCAACCTTCTTTAGGAGAGATGTCTCAAGGAATTCAAAACCAAATAACTAAAATAATATTATAGATCATAATCACATTATATTATTTCAAATAGAAGCCATAAAATAACAATCACATTCACCCTACCCAATTCCAAGTAGATTGCTACTCTCAAAAGTCGAATCATGACAAAAATGGTGTCATATACAAATTTTAATGTGGGAAATATGTTTCACTAGCTTATGCATGCAAACTAGGACACCAAACCTATTTTCACTTTTACTTTACAGAAGAGTAGATCCACAATGCTCAACCTAAAATCTAATTTATAAGGATTGGACACAAGGTGGATCTATTGGACCTTATGGGGGATTAAATTTGATACTAAAAATATGTAAATTTGATGTTGAGTCCAGAGCCAAAGATGAGAAAATGAGGGTTTTTAATATGTACAATGTTAGAAATATTAGATATGCAGACAATTGAGATAAATCTAGAAATGAGAGGCAAAAAGGACCCTGTCTCTAAAATCTGAGCCAAAAATAGGACTAGTTTTCTAGGGTAGACCTTGACCTGGGAGCACCAAGTGAAGACAAAGCTTCTATTTCTAAGATCAAGATGTTTCTTATATGCTTTCCCAAATTTTTCATCAAAATTTTTTGGGTCAATTTTCTCAAAACATATTTAATCCTACTTTTTTTACATTTGCAGAATTCCAATTTGTAGGTCTTTATCTACTCAATCTAATATGAAATTCATGCCTCCCAAACCCACCACTTGTACACACAAATATGGAAAACTATTGGGTTGATGGGGGTTTTGCCCAGGTTGATCCCTGGTTTTGTAATTAACCATGAAGTAAAATTGATATGAACTTGAATTAAAGTGAAAACATGTTGTATGTAGTAGAGGCTAGATTTGAATTGAATTGCTTGATTGAGATATTTATACCTTAAAAATTCTTCCTTATTTTGAATCCCTTATGAATATGTTGATTTTCACTTGTATAGTTGACTTCATAAGAGGTTGATCATGGATGTCATCATTAATGCTTGAGCTCTGAAACTTTTCTTCTTGCTTCAATGCCTTGATGATGCTTGATTACTTTCTCAATTGAATTGTATAGGGGACTTAATAATTGATGTCCACCGTCCTTCAAGTGAGGGTGTAGTTTTTATTTTATCCCTCTCCCTATCTAGATTTTTTTATTTTTTTAATTAGACCAATACATAAAATAATTTCCCACTCCCATAATCTAGTCATTAGATTATTTAAATTTGTGCCCATTTTGCAGGGTCAAGGGTGTCCCATGTGACCTTGTCCTAGGTCAAAGGCACCTTGGGTGGCATTAACCTAGGTCAAGGATGCTCCAAGAGCCCCCAACCTACCAAAAAGGGAACACTTAAGGATTTATAGTGAAGAGTGTGGTAGAGATGTCAGATGTGAGCCAGTGCGAGCATAATCGAACATGATCAAGAATGGAAGGCAAAAAATGCTAAAATGAGGCCTAGGTGAGCATGGAACTTCATAGGGATACAATTTATGATACTAAATTTAATCCCCACTTTAGTAAGAGAATGAACCTACATTCATACCCTCGGTAAAGTAGAACATAATATTAAAATCAAGCTATTAAAGAGACAAGAAACAATAATCCCCCAAGGGACTTAGGGTCTTATCAATCTAAAATCTAGATGAAAGGAGAAAAACATGAATACAACAAATAGTTCTTGCAAAATACCAAAAAAATTCAAAAAATTGATCCTGAAGAAATCCAAAAACAATGGAAAAGGTCCTAGAGAAAAGGTATCCTTGGTTAAAACCTGGCAAACAGGCACCTTGATACTACAAAAACATTCAAAAAAGCAAAAATAGCATAAAAATTGAAAAAGAGAAAAGTGCCTTGATGAGCACCTAGTAAAACGGGCATCTTGGTAGAAAAAAGAAAGAAAATATCTTGCCAAGTGGTGAAAACCTAGCAATCAGGCGTCACTTGTGTTCTGTGCTCCATCTATCAATGCACTACTGATACTAGGCCTTCATAGTTATACCTATGCTCAAATGCTGACTTCATTTCCTAAAAGCTATCTTATCCTCGTTTGGGATTTGTCTGCATTTATGTCTTAGGAATAAGTCATTATGCACTAGGGGCATCTTTGCTGGCATGATAGGTTGCGGTTGCTAGGTTTCTCTAGGATGGTTTGCCTCATGAACATAATGTTTCTTGATACATGCAAAACAATGTCACTTTTTCAAAACATGGGTGTCCTTTAACACATCATGTATCCAAACATGACATTTACATTAATGGAGTTCCTACAAGGCTATACTGGATCGCAAACATGAACGGATTATCCTATCAATGCACAGACATGGAAAACCATATTTCTTGTATTCCAATTTTCTGATTGATGAATCTTTACTGTGTTTGACATATGAACGAACAAGTACTACTTAAACACTCAGTTTGATATTGGTTTGATTATGATTCTGTAAATGTTATGATGATTTTTTCAACTAGGGGCATCTAAGTAATTATAAAATTTATTTTCTTGATTCATAATTGATTATTTGTTATGTCTTCTTAGTTACTCAATGATGTCTGCGCAAAGACAAAGAGTCACAAGGATAGGGGGCATAATGTTTTCTTGATTTTCTGCGTATGGTGATTGTTCCAAATGATCCTATAAATTTCACCTAAACTTGGATGTTTATGGTAAGAGCGGTCACTATGGGTGGATAGCCGCATATATCTCAATGTTTGTTATGTGTAAACTACGGTGAGGTTGAAATAATTTCCTTATCTATTTTCTGATCTAGATTCTCACTAAGGTATACGAATCATAATGTACACAAGATATGAATTTTCAAGGTCATTGGGGGTCCAATATCTTGCCTTACTCCGGATTTGGTATATTAAAAGGAAGGTGCCTATTTTTTTTGTCTTGGCTTCTATGCCTTGATGCCTAAGTCTATTTCTGACATTCTTATAAAATATAGTATTTATACTTTCATAATATCAATGGGTATTAGTGATTGTTGTACTATTCGATGGTATTCATTCCAAAAGCGCCCAATGATGATAAAATATTTCAATATCTGCAAATCAGTTACAATCCTAAGAGTCTGCATATAGATGCATTTAGAGATTGCATGATGCATTTTTTGAAAGAACAACATAAGGATTTGAGCTCAAACTCATTTCTATTTTTAATTCATCTGAAATCCAAGCTATTTACATACCCATGCTTCCCAAAATCTCTTATCTATCGGGAACAAAATCAAACTCACCTTTTCAGTGTGATTAACTTGGTACTCGTGTGTTGACTCTTAAACACACCACCTTTTTCACTTCTTCTACTCCATTCTTTCATTCTCCTACCCAATCACTGCAAGTGATACATCATTTCAATAGAGGGATTTTATTCTTTTTCCTGCAATTTTGTTCCCAAGGGGGCATGATCACACTATCATCAATTAAATTTTTTGCTTGAAACAACATCAAAAATGACTTCATTATCAAACAAACTAGGGGCATAATAGTTTCCTTGACTAAAGTCATAACTGTTAGATAGAAAGCTTTGGTTCTCATAAGATGGATATCTTGTGTTTGCCTCATTTTAAAAGATTCTTATTAAGCTCTTGGCAGCTTCTTACTGACTTTTGGATGACAACCAAGTTTAGAATCAGTATTATCAATCTTTGAACGACAACCAAGTTCAGAATTGGTATCTTTAAAAATATTTTATTGATCTTTGGATGACAACCAAGCTCAAAATTAATTCTATGAATTTAGTTTGATCAAGTGCGAGACTGATCTCATCAACATTTTGTTCGACAACCAAGAACAGAATTCTCAATCTTTCTGAAGTCATACATGAAAAAATTTCTTTGAATCAATGCGCTGCTCGCACATCAATTCAAAGACGGGCAAATGCAACCACCTAGATTTGGTTTTCTTTGACTATAGACCCTATTTTCCCTAAGTGTGATCATACCCCCAATTATGTCCAAACATCCTTGTTACTGCTTGTCATAATTCCTTCGAATCAGATTTAATCTCCTAAGTGATCTAATCACTAATTTACATTAATCACTTTAGCCAATTCAAATCAAATTAATTCAATTAAATCAATTCAAAATCATACCTGGCTAAGGTAATTAATTTAAAGGGAATTAAATGGAATCCTATTTATACCTCATCACTTGCAAAATCAATCCCCTATCCTAAATTGATTCAATTTAGCTATAGTCCTAATTAATTGTTACAAAGCAATCAAAAGCTTGGGTGATTAATTAAATCCCTATTATTAAATGAATATGTTATTACAACAATTAATTTTATTAATATTCCTTCAAACCTAACCAATCTCAAATATCCAACCATGAGTTCAAACTCATCCCAACCCCTTCTCACATGCTAATTCTTCTTAATTAGCTAATTAACCCTAATTAGCTAATCCCCCCTCCACTCATTCTCTCGCCTCCCATCTCTATCTCCTTAATCACACCTCTTAAGCCCTAATCCTAATCCTAAGCTACCCTTAATGTTGTCACATTCCATTAAGGAATGATAAACAACTCCACCCACTTGAGAAAGTCAAGGAATCTCAAGATTCCTTTCCTCAAGTCCACCTTGTCAGGCTTGACTCTAAACCCTCACCCATGCTTCTTAAACCCTCACCCATACCTCATTAATGCTT
>MU224127.1:1027395-1042768 GCA_018584345.1 Thuja plicata
CTCCTCCTAGATAGGAAGCAATAGATCGATTTTAGTGATTGCTATGTTTGCTAACCCCTTGCTTTCACTAATGCAATGATTTATTGAAGTGTTGTGTCTCTTAACAGGTACAAAAATCACACACACAACTGCAACTACCTCTTGCTTGATCAGATCCCTTATGCACTCTCTGTCATTTACTGACATCAATAATTCATCAATCTCTTCTCTAGACTAGATCTTCACCTCATTTCTCTTCTCTTCTTCACTCGGTAGGTTGACCACACTTCAACCCTTCAACTTTCCAGCATCACTTTCGTAAACATACAAGCTCATCAATATACAAGTCTCTATTTTTTCCTCTTAATCTCCTTGATTAGATTTTCCTTTATTTACTCTCAGCCATCAGATCATCTTTTTAAATGGATTCAATATATTTTCAACTTGGTTAAATGGTTTAATTTTACCTCACGACTTGCACTATTCTTGGAACTCGCAACTTTCCTTTTACCGCTTAATCTTCATCTCAGATTTTGAACTTGAATTTTCATGATCGTAGATCTCCACAACAAACTTCATCTTCATCCTTATCATCTTCTTGATCTCAATTTCTTCATGTTAAATGCATTCTGATCCTCAAATTCAAACTCTGTTTTGAGCTCGGTGACTGACTTCACTTAGTGTCTGACTTTGCTCGGTTACCAACCTTTCTCGGTGACTGACCTCTGCTCGATTGTCAACTTTGCTTTGTGACTGACTTTACTTTTCTCAATCTACTAACGCTTCACTTTAACAATAGAATTATCTCTGCTTGGTAACTAGGCTTTTTCCCTTTATCGACTTGACCTTTCTTTCTTTACCGACTTAACAACATCAAATGTTAAGTAGAAAACAATTATACCAATAGTACCTTATCATTGTTTGATCTTTATTATCTTCCCAATTAAGTTCCTCTCCGAATGGTATGACAACTTAATATAAACTAGAAATCAATTAATTGACATCAATGAAAAATAACAACTGATCTAATCATTCTACTTTCTTGTATTCCTCTGAACTCAGTCTTCATCATTATTACCATCAGTTAGTTAACAATTTCATCCATTCAGACCAACCTAATTGATATAATTGTATGTTGTAGAAGATATTTATATGTTCAAATTTTTTTTGTAGATGTATGGTCAGGGATAAGGAATAATTATGAAGGTGTGAAATTGAAAATACAAAGTTGATAGTTAGTAAATATTGTGAAACATAATGATGAAGTCAATTTTGATTTTTGAAATAAAGAACCGTAATTAACATGTAGAGAAATCCCTTTTCTATTGGAGTTCAAAAATAATATTTAATTATTTTATATTGCTTTGAAGAAGGGATCTTCACTCTACAAGTCCTTTGTATCTTTCCATAATGTAGTGTACCTCATCCTACAAGTCTATTGTAAACAATTTTCATGTAGTGTGAGTTGGATCTCATTGTATTTTTTACCTTCTTGAGTTTTCCATGTAAAAATATTGGTGTTCTTGTGTGTTGCATGTTCTTCTCTTATTATTTAATTCCACATATGTGATGAATAGATTGAATGAGTAATAATTGATTAAGTTTTAAGTATATGTTGATTCACCCCCCTCTCAGCATCTAGGAGTGTTCAATAGAGAGATGGTCAAAACATCCATATTTTGGTAGCATGACTTGTTGGTTGTCAGCATAGATGACATCATGATAATTAGAAGCATTGAGATGAGGATTATAAGTATTGAGACGAGGATTAGAAGAATGACATTGGTACTGATGGTTTTTTTGATGCTGTAGGCTACTATAATATCTCTCATGTTTCTCTTGAATGAGAGATTGCTACTACAAAGGTGTTTTGATCATTGAAGATGTTAAAATGTGAATTTGCAGAGAAGAGATTAGACAAATTAATGTAAGAATAATCCATTTTCCTTCACATTTTTTGCAATTTTATTATGGGTTAGAGCTTATATTTTATGTTTTTTGGATGTTGGACTCCTATCTTTTTAGGTCCTCAATGTTGCTACAAATGTTTTTGGTGTATGTAGTGCATTGGCAATTTGGATGTCTATCAGAACTAGTATAGAAAATGATCTTCATTTATTCAGATTGATGTTTCTAGTGTTGTATCTTGGAGAGAAGTCTTATAATGTTTTTGAAATATCTTACTTCCAATTTCTATGAAGTATAGCACAATCATGTTTGTGATGATGTGTTTTATAACTATGTTTCCTGGCTTCTAATTATGAAGAAGTCTATATAAAAATGATTGTGACATCTTGGTTTAACATGAAAACATGAAAGATGTATTTGGGAGTGATGCTATAGGAATATCTCCATGTGGTTTTCATGACAATAGTTATTTTATTTGGTGTTGCATTATGTTTGGAGTTGTTTTTAAAGGTTACTTGTACATGTTTGGTTGATAGAGTCCTTGTTCATGTTTTTTATTTTCATTTTTGGGGTTTGTGAAAATTTTGGAGATTATGATTGATGCAATCAAAGAATGGAGAAACCTCAAGAAGATAAGTCCAAACCTTGCAACCAATGCAACACAATGGAAGAAAACAAGACAAAATAGGTAAAAGCAAGAGATTCAACTTTTTATTATCATTGAAAATCATTTACAACAGATCTGCAACATGTTGTTTCACATGCCAGTCATACATGCCAAGCACACAGGCCTGATTACACTAAAAAAATTACAAATCCTATCCAAGCTAAGCCAAATAATCTTATGAGATCATATTTCCCCTTTGGAAAAAGTCCATAATCTTATAAATTAATCACTATCATTGGTCGGCCTTGAAAAGATTACATTCCCCAAGAAATGAGTAAATATTTTACACCCAAATAGGTCAGGACCCAAATATTAAAGAATAAACTCCAATGAAAGATTTAAGTGATGCGATCATATAAAAATGTCGGCCTCAAACATAACAATGAGCTGGCATGATCACGCTCAGAAAAATCATCCGAAAGATAAAAAACCGATCAGAAAACACAATGATCAACTGAGAAATGAATAACATGATAGATACATGAAGAATCTAGCATAAATTACACATCATGAAACCAAATGAGTTGCAATCATAAGATAATCTATAGGACTAACCAAAGAACACGCTATCACGACTGCAACCAAAAATAACAAGCACAGATTGAATGCCACTCAAAACACCAAAAAGTGCCCTACTGGAACATAACAGAAAACAAACTAAAGGAAATATTTTTTGGTTGATGCAAGATTTACAAGATCCTAAGATGCTCTTGCATCAGACACCCTAGGTAAAATAAAATGTGCCATCAGAGAAACTTATGAACATTTAACAAGCCATGGAACATAAATCCCATGCTTGTTTTGGATCTAAACCTCCTCTTTATCTGCATCTCTCTGCCTCTGCACCTCTCCACTCTCTTCTGTCAAATCCATCAACTTAATCCTCTCTATACTCACTCCATCATACCTTCTATCAACACTAGATCTCAGATCACTACCTCTTCCCTTTTGCATAACCGATCTACCTCTGTTATAAAACCTCATCTGTTCAACAACCAAAGTCACATGCTGCTCCATTTTACCCTTCTTACAATTAGATACTAACTTGCCTTCATGAGATTGACCTGCAAGATCCTTCTTATGATGCATAGTAAAATCTATAGTCTACTTATCTGAACAATAACTCGTCACCATACTCAAATTACTTGCACTTCCTCCTTCTGCTTCTTTCAAAGGAACTAGAGTAAAATTTTGTCCATCCTTCTCTATTGTGACCCAATTCCTTCTGCAATAATGAATAGCTCATCTATAAAATATACAAGGTCTTCCCAATAGAATATGACAAGCACTCATAGACACCACATCACATAATACTTCATCTATGTAAGGTCCAATGTTGAAGTTAACCAAACATTACTCTTTCACCTCCACCATATGGTCATATGAAAACCAAACTATCCCATAAGGAAAAGGATGTTTAATCCTCTTCAAGCCAAGCTTATAACATCTCTTCTGATACCAAGTTGTCAGTACTACCACTATCCATAAAAAATTTACAACATTTACCCCCTAATTTACAAACAATCCTAAACAAACTCTGCCTTTGTAAAGGTTCAACTTCTCTCTTACTCAACATGAGTATCCTAAGCATAATAGACTCTCCTATCTTAGGTTCAACTTAATTTTCTACAACTTCACTAGCAGTCTGTTCCTCATGTGCCATAAGATTTTGTTTACCCATGTTCTTACTATAACCTTTAGAACATTCAAAATACCTATGTCCTATGCCACCACATTAAAAAAAAACACCCTTGAACTCCTTGCTACAATTCCCTCTTCTAGGTATTCTTAGATCATACTCAGCTTCAATGTTTTGCTTCTCTTTTCCATTGCTTCTAACTTTATTTTATTTCTCTCTAAGGTTATATTTTCTTCTTTTCAATTTATCTTCTACTCTTAATGCATAATGGTAAACATCCTCAATAGTAACAATCCTCAACATACTCAAATAATACCAAATATTAAGTCTTAGACCATTAACATACCTAGACACCTTCTTGTGACTAGATCTGATAGTCATCTTATATAACTCTTCTATATATTCCTCCACACTCATGTCTTTCTGCCTCAAATTCTGCAACTTCTTGAATAAATCCAATTCATAATCTTCAAGAATAAATTTGGCTTTTAACCTAGAAATCATCACCCTCCATCTAGTGATTTTTGTCTCACCATGTTCTTCTCTATGTTTCTAAAATTTCTTCCACCATAAGGTAGCATGACCCTTCAACTTAGTCTATGCTAACCTAACCCTCTATGGATCTCTAATATCTTCAAGATCAAAGTAATCTTCTAACTCTCCAATACATTCTATCAAATCCTCAGGATGTAATGAACCGGTGAAAGTAGAAACATCCATATTATGAACTTTACTTACTTGTGCCATAACTTTCAACAATCTCTCCTCATATGTGGGGATCTCAGCATATACAGTCTCAAGAATCCAGTACCCTCCTCAAATTCCTCTCCAATCTTAGGATTCCTCCTCAATCTAGTAAACATACTTCTGATCTCATTCCTTATCTCCACTCTAAATTCTTCCATCACTTACTCTATCCTTATAGGGTTCATCCTTATAGGAAACATCTTCCAATTCTCAGGTGCAACTATCTCTCCAACCCGTGATCTTTCAGACTGTACAGGATAAAAATGTACAGTATAAAAATGTACGTGTGTATATAATGTGTGGTGTAAAATGTAAGATGGAAGATGTTGGTGATGTTGGGGAGAAGATTAGATCCCCTTCCTAGCCTCACACTTCACCAAGGAAAGATCCACTTTCATTAACCATAAGAAAATGGTTAATGTACAAATGCATCAATCGATCAGAAATAAAAAGAAAGAATAAAGTCTTACAATCCCGAATAATGGATGAAGAATATAGTAGATCTGAATTGATTAAGACCTTAATTGAAATGAATCATAAGACAAGTACTAACCTCAAAATGTATTAGATCTAAAGAATGCTATTTTTGGGTGTCTGCACTGAGTTTCCAGAAGTTCTACAACTGGATCGGGCATAGAAACACGGAGACGGAGAAAACCCATAAATCTTTTCTAGATCTGGCTCAGGTTGATTCTGACCCAAAACAAAATGTCGATTGTGAACCAAAACAAAATGTTGATTTTGAACCAAAAAATAATGTTGATTTTGACCCAAAATAGAATGTTGATTTTGACCCAAAATAGAAAGTCAACCTTGACCTGCACAGTCTGACAAAAAATTTGTTTTCGCATCCTGAAAGTTTGCTGAAAAGGGTATCCAGATCTGCACTTGAATATGTTGTCCCAAACTTGTACCTGCAAGAGAAATGGTTTTTTTTGTTGGGGGGGAGGGGTTTTCCTTGGTCAAACCCCATTTTTGGAATTAACCTTAAAGTATAATTGAAATTGCATAAATAAATAAACCAATTCACTTTGCTTGTATAGAAACCCTTGTGGCGGATTTGAATTTGTGGATCCACAAGTATGTATGCACCAAATGAATGTAGAATGTAGAATGTAAGATGTCTCAAATCAATTTCTTGTAGATCTTCAACACCAATCTTGAATGGATCTTAGAATAGGAAGAGGCTTGCATGGATGTGGATGGAGAAATCTTCAACAAGAGGGCTCCATAGAGCTTGAATCCTTCAATGGCTACCAATGGATCTCCTTGATGAATTGAATGCTTGAATGTATTTAAATGCTTGAATGCTTGAGAGTATATGTGTGCTTCAATAGATCATGCATAGATTTTTCTTAGATGGTTCGTGCTTATTCTTGGTTGTTATTTCAAGTCTTAGAGAAAATTAGAGGAGAAAGCTTCCTTATTTACCAATCTAGGGCACAATCTTCTAGAGAGGCCTACATAGGAGAATTAAATTACAATTAGACTTTTACCCTTATAAGTGGACCTATATTAAATATAATTTCAAGGTTTTCTGCCTCGAAGACCGAAACAACTGACTCCAAAGCGGGAATTAAATCTTTTCGAAGCCCGACATCTAGAAACCCTGAAAATCTGAAATTTGAAGCCTGGGTCAAGGTCGAGGTCAACTCTGACCTAGGTTAGGGTTGAGGTAAACTCTAACCTAGGTTAGGGTCAAGGTTGACCTTAACCTAGGTCAGGGTCAAGGTTGACCTTGACCTAGAAAGGTCAACCTTGACCCTGAGGTCAAGGAACTCAAATTCGTAGATCAGGGAGCTAGAAATAGGCCATAGAGAAGTGGAAAAGGGGGCAGAACAAGGGTAAAAGCTAGATTCAAGTTAGATACCCATTCAAGGTGCTTGACATGACCCAAAACCACTTACTTGAAGGTCTAAACCAGTCCAAAATGGAAGTGCTTCCATTTTATGACTATACATTTATCCCCCACTTTAGAAAGAGTATGGACTCGATGCAAAATATTGGTAAAGGAGATCATAAAGAACATATAATATTATTAAAATCAAAAGGGATGAAGGAATCCTCAAGCCCCCAGGGAATTAAGTCTTTATCAACCCTAAGATCATGATAAGAGAGACATCACCAGTCAAAGAGAAAAAAAGAGAGAGGGCGTGATTACCTCGCCCAATGAGAACCTATGTCCCGTTGTGAATCACACAAGGAAAATTTGTAACTGGAAAGATGGATTTGAACTGCCTAGTGAATATGGCTACTCACTATTCAACCCATCAAGGTTTTACTCTTAGGAATATTCTATTCCAAAATAGCAAAGCCAAAACATAGAAAGATACAATCTTAAAGACACCTTTCAGCCTTAAGAGATGAAAAAACATTGTAAATTGAAACTGGAGCAATCAAGAGATCCTATAAGGTAAAAATACATGCTTTAAGGATTAGTCTCTAATCCATAAAGGGAGAAATTTTTTTAAGTTTTGAAAATATTTTGAAAGTGCATGTGTGCAAAAAGGTGAGTATAGCGTATGCCCCCACGTTAAATTCATTGCTAACACTTTAACAAGAGCAATTACTTTGACAGAAACATAAACAACTCCAGTGATTATGTTTCCACTACAAGATGCCCCAAATGAAGACAAATCAAGGGAAATACCACATAAACATACAAAGAACACAGAAGGGATCTACCTACCGTGGGTTTAGTATGATCATAAGATAATATGTATATATAGATATGATATTATTGCAAAATGAATTGACATCATTCCCCAAAGAAAGTAGAACTAAAATCACAATGGAGGAAATAAAATGCAAGAGTTATGAAGAAGAGTCTTTTCAAACCACAACATGGAGACCAAAAAGAATCAGTGCTGCCATGTCGCAAATCCGAGAAGACTACACAAGGAAAACATTTATGAATAATAGAACAGGTACAACATACCATGAAACAAAATATAGAAGAATAGAGATACATATAGAGGAATTGTAAAATAGGTTTGATTCCTTTATCACCTTGCACCAACAAAGTAACAAGGGTCATATAAAAGAATCTAACAAACATTTAGCAAATACATTATGAGAGAAGCACAATACAACAAGAAAACACATAAAAGGCTACCATGAAGGAGAAGCCAATCAAGTGCATTTCCTACTCTCCCCATCTCGATTTATATCATTTAGGGAAGGTGGGAAACTTGCAAGAGTATATCCAACAAAGTAGGAATAATAGCCAGTTCCAAACAAGGATCCTCTTGAGAATCATGATGTTCAATACTAGGTGTAACTATCAGTTGTGTGAAAAGCATATGAGGTAAATCAATATCAAGATCAATAGTCTCATATTCATCATTGGAATCAATAGGATCATCAAGAGTATCTTCCTCATCAAGATTAATTGAAATAGAATATAAGATGCGAATAGAATCACCATAATCATTCATCTTAACATCATTATTAACATTAACTTCCTCAAACACATTAGGCATAGACTGGTCAAAAGAAGGTAAAGAATTTCTAATAAGAGAGGCACGAGCCCTAGCATGAGCTCGACGCTTCTCATGACGTTCATTGGAAGATTTTTTACATTTTGTCTTGTTTGAAATATGTTGAGAACTAGGAGGAACAACTAGTTCCTTCACCGGTTCTATAGGAGGATTATTAGGACTCTCAGTAGGCTGAAAAGGAAAACTAGGAGCTTGATTAACATAACTAGAAGCAATAGATAAAGGAGGTATAGAAGGTGTAGGCAAAAGACCATGGTTAAGATCAATCTGAGGCATGCTTAACTCAAGAATATTGCGATGTTTATAAGTTTGATATGCGAGAAAAATGTTATTAGGTTGAGAAGGACATGAATTAGGTAAAGAAGGCCAAAATAAGTCAAGGGTAGAACAATCCCTAGGCCTAGAAGGTTGATATAAACTATGATTAATCATTTTCACCTCTTCATCATGAATGGAATTAATACACTTATGGATAGGAGAAGCAATGACACGAATGGAAGTCAACGAAGAAAAACCCAAATTAACTTGAAATTGATTAGAAGTAGGAACAACAATGAAGGTAGTGTCCACAAATTTACCACAAAGTTCAATAGGTAAAGTAATAGAACCAAATGATGGATAAAGAAAACCGTTACAAGTTTGAATCCACACATCAGATGTATCATAATAATCACGTTGTAAGTTCTTCATAAAAAGATTTTCTTCAGTGATGACATTGACTAAGGAAGTAGGATCAACAAGAAAAGAACACATAGGTATCTTAGCAATCCTAGCATAAATGTAAAGGGGGCCATCAGGAGCATTAATGGTCTCAGAATCGTCAAAGGTGATTGAGAGTTCCCTAGGTCTTTTATCCTTAGGTTGTTCTGAAGGTTTAGATTGAGGTTTTGATTTAGGTTTAGGTGGAATTTGAAGTTGAGGTGGAGGAAAAGGATCTTGAATAGTAGGTTGAGATGAAACAACACACTCCACATGATTAACAATATGGTTGAGATCATCCAACTTTGAATCATAAACAATATCCACAGAAGATGGTTGAACAATGGTATTAGTATCATATGTAGGTAAAGGATTCGTATAAATTTGGAGATTTTGATCAGGAGGAGAGACATATTTGTTCCTACTACCATCAAAATTATCACCAGATAAAGCATTAGAATAAATTAAGTCTTGAACCTTATGATTTAGAGAATAACATTTTGTAGTATCATGACCATGCTGATGATGATATTGACAAAAGGCTTTAGGATCAAAAGGTTTGGATGCCATCGTAGTAGGGAGAAGAGGTCGAATAGGAGGCAAAGTAATCATATTAACACTTAACAATTTACTCATATTAGAATGTAAAGATTCAAAAAGAGGAGTAAATGTATGATTTAAATGAAAAGCAGTGGATGCAGAAGTGGCATTGTGAGATGCAACAACAACTTGATCAACAACTACATTTGCTTGTTTATTTATTTTGACATAGTTGTTAGGCTTCTGAAACTTGTTGGGATTAGGAGCAACATCACTCTTATCAACTGGAATAGGAGGCATTGGAGTGTTTCTCTCAAATTGACTGACTTGTAATTGATAATGATGAAGCGCTGCACAAAGTTGTTGAAAAGAAATAAATTAAGTAAGCAGAATCTTATCTCTAATATCCTTTTGCAAATTTGAAAGAAACACATGTTGAATATCAATATCAGGAACATGATAATAAATTTGAGCATAGAAATGCTTAAATCTACCAATAAACTTAGTCAATTTTTCCTTAGTATTATGTTTACAATTCATTAAATCAGTTAAGGAAACTTGTAGACCAATGTTATTTTGGAACTATTGAATAAAGGTATTAGCAAGTTTTGGAAAAGAATCAATAGAATAGTTTTTGAAATGTTTTAACATAAGTGACAGGATCTCCCTTATCATTTTAATTCTCAAGGGAAGGCATATCGGCTTGCTGAGGGACAGGAGCATGAATAATGTCTAGGGATAAAGGGCTACCCATGTCACATGTAGGAATGCTAAACTTGGATTGAGTTAAGGATGCAAGTTGTTGTTGTAAAGATGACACAGTTTGAGCCAAACTAATGATGGTGGAATCATTAGAAGAAATAGGAGGCATAGAAACATTAGGAACACTAGGAAAAGTGTATGAAGCAACATGAATAGAAGCAACAACTAGTGGAATAATTGGAACCATAGTTGGAAGAGGATTGGAATAAGCAAAAGGAACACTATGGTATGAAGGCTATGAGGTAGGTAAAGACACCGGTGGAACACTACATAAAGATATGGAAGTGGAAGAGTCGAAGCTAAAGGATTGGAAAATGTAAGATATGTAGTCACTAAAGGAGGAGTGTAAGAAGGGTTACTAGGTAAAGGAACCAAAGAAGGTTCCACACTAGTGATAGGAGGAGTAAATCCTAAATCTTCAGCCTCTTGAGCTAAAGGTTTAACATTTAAATGCGCAAGATGAGTAATACCATGCAAGAGATTAACACCTTGATCACTATAATGAAGGAAATTCTTAAGAGCCTCTATAGCTTGAATATAATCTTGATTATGGTTTTCTTGAATAAGCCAATTTCTCATTTTATCAAGTTCAGTTGATAGTTTTTGGAATTGTTCAGGAGGAACTCTTAAAGCATCATCCTCATCATGAGATGAGTGAGAAGAGTTATGCTCCGTAGAAGGATTGGAATCATGAGTGATCAAATTGTCATCCGAGATCCTAAGGAAAGGAGAAGAAGACTCAGGATCAAAGGAACCCATAAGTCTGTGACTTCTTCTAACCAAAATATTATAAGTAGGACTAGAGGTAATAAAACTCATACACCAATGTAATTTAAACGAACTAAATGAAGAAAATATAAATGCAAGAGCATAAAATAAGGCTAATCTAATATGTATGCAATATATAGCATGAAATGTAAATCTAACACCAAAAAAGAAAGAGTTGTCTATTGCGGGTTCACCAAAATGTACAAGATAAAAATATACAATATAAAAATGTACGTGTGTATATAATGTGTGGTGTAAAATGTAAGATGGAAAATGTTGTTGATGTTGAGGAGAAGATAATATACCCTTCCTAGCCTCACACTTCACCAAGGAAAAATCCACTTTCATCAACCATAAGAAAATGGTTAACGCACAAATGCATCAATCGATCGGAAATAAGAAGAAAGAAGAAAGTCTTACAATCCTGAATAATTGATGAAGAATATAGTAGATTTGAATTGATTAAGACCTTAATTGAAATGAATTAGAAGAAAATTAATAACCTCAAAATGTCTCATATATGAAGAATGCTATTTTCAGGTGTCTGCACTGAGTTTCTGGAAGTTTTGCAACCGGATCGAGTACAAAAACACAAAGGCAGAAAAAACCCAGAAATCTTTTCCAGATCTGGCTTAGGTTGATTTTGAACCAAAATAGAATGTCGATTCTAACCCAAAATAGAATGTCAATTCTGACCCAAAATAGAAAGTTGACCTTGACCTGCATAGTCCGATGGAAAATCTATTTCCGGATCTTGAAAGTTTGCCAAAAAGGGTATCCAAATCTGCACCCGAATCTGTTGTCTTGAACATGTACCTACAAGAAAAAATGTTTTTTTTTTTTTTTTTGGGGGGGGGGGGGGGGGGTTTTNAGGGTTTTTCCTTAGTCAAACCTCGGTTGTGGAATTAACCTTAAATTATAATTGAAATTGCATAAATAAACAAAGCAAATAAACCAATTCACCTTGCTTGTATAGAAACCCTTGTGGCGGATTCGAATTTGTGGATCCACAAGTATGTATGCACCAAATGGATGTAGAATGTAGAATGTAGAATGTAGGATGTCTCAACTCAATTTCTTGTAGTTATTCAACACCAATCTTGAATGGATCTTGGAATAGGAAGAGGTTTGCATGGATGTGGATGGAATAAATCTTCAACAAGAGGGCTCCATAGAGCTTGAATCCTTAAATGGATACCAATGGATCTCCTTGATGAATTGAAGTCTTGAATGTATTTGAATGCTTGAATTCTTGAGAGTAGATTATTTCTTCAATAGATCATGCATAGAGTTGTCTTAGATGGTTCATGCTTATGCTTGGTTGTGATTTCAAGTCTTAGAGAAAATGAGAGGAGAAAGCTTCCTTATATACCAATCTAGGGAACAATATTCTAGAGAGGCCTACATAGGAGAATCAAATTCCAATTATACCTATACCCTTAGAAGTGGACCTATATTGAATATAATTTCAAAGTTCATTACCTCGAAGACCGAAAAAGTTGACCCAGAAGTTGTAATTAAATATTTCCAAAGCCCGACATCCAGAAACCCTAGAAATCTAAAATTTGAACCCTGGGTCAGGGTCTAGGTTGAATCTGACCTAGGTTAGGGTCACTGTCGACCTTGACCCTGAGGTCAAGGAACTCAAATTTGTAGATCAGGGAGCCAGAAATAGGCCGAAGAGAAGTGGAAAAGTGGGCAGACCAGGGGTAAAAGTCAGATCCAAGTCAGAGACCCATTCAAGGCACTTGACATGACCACAAACCACTTACTCGGAGGGCTAAACTAGTCCAAAATGGAAGTGCTTCCATTTTTTGACTATACATAGACATACATGAAACCTCCTCCAATATGTATGCCTTCCACTCTGAATAAAAAATAGTAAACTCTTCCTCACCACCTTGTACAAGTCCTCTATGATTGCAAGTCAGATCTACACTCATCCACCTCACGATCAACAAGACTAGGGATTCACAAGTTAGGAACTCAGATCTACAAACACAAGAATCTCCACCTTATTCAACTTCAATCTGTTTCAACCTTCAACCTCATTCTGATACCGTTTGATGCAGTCAAAGGATGGATAAAGCTCAAGGATATTGGTCGAACCCTTGTAGCCAACACAACACAACAGATGAAAACAAGACAAAATAGCTAAAAATAAGAGATTCAACTTTTTATTATCATCGAAAATCATTTACAACAGATCTACAACATGTTGTTTCACATTCTAGTCATACATGCCAAGCACATATGCCTAATTACACTCAAAACCTTCCAAATCCTATCCAAGCTAAGACAAATCATCTTATGAGATCATCTTGCCCCTTAGGAACAAGTCTATAAGATTATAAAGAAATCAAAATCACCGGCCAGCCTTGAAAAGATTACATTCCCCAAGAGATGAGTAAATATTTTACACCCAAATAGGTCAGGACCCAAATCTTAAATAATATCCTACAATGAAATATTTAACTAATGCGATCATATAAAAATGTCGACCTCAAACATATTTTTCTTATTATCTGATCATCTTCTGTGAGTGCTAATTGTTTCCTTATTTTCCAATTCATCATACAACTCCTTAGGAATACTACCTTCAATTTCAAGTAGAGTCTTTTTGAATACTAGCATATGACTTATGAAAAAATCTTCAATCAGAATCTTATCTTTCTCATCATACCTCTCATAATACCTAGGTATTTGATTGATATTTCCTTGATCAATATTTCTCTTTGCCAACATCTTTAGATCTGGTTTCCAAAGTTGTGTTTCCTTTGTTTTATGAACACTTGTTTATTTTCTTCTACTTTATTCTCTTCTACATCAGTCCTCTATCTTTTAGATGGTGAAGTCTGTTTGGAGGACCTTGTGGTTCTCACAAGAATCTCTTCTAATTTCTCTATCTATGATGTCCTCTTGGGTGGTGTAGGGGTAGTATTAGGTGTTAGAGTAATCATTAGTTTGCTTATTAATTAAATCATGTTGATTTAATTAATTAAGTTATTACTCTTTAGTGCTTAAGCTTTCTCTTAGGTGTATTAATAATTAATTCTTTTATTAATGTGCAACCTAGTTTTTTTAGGCTTTAGGGTTTTGTTCACCTTTATAGGTTGAACCTTGTAATTCTTTTTTCATTAATTCATACTATAATTTTTCTCTCACATTTTAAGTAACTTCTGAGTTCTGCTTTTTCCTCCTTCTGTTTCTCTCTTGTAACAGGTTATTTGCATGCAGGTATTCTTGGCGTTCTGTGGATTTGTATTTCTCAAATCCTACATGGTATCAAAGCCACACTGCTACTGCCTGGTCTAGGGTTTGTGAAGCTGTGATTCGAGGGCAAAAACTATAGCTTTTTTGGGGTTTCTTCTTCACTCTGGAAGAGACACCTTTTTTGAAGCACTTTGAGCTAAAACGGACACCACCATCGCGTTCAAAAGGCCCGGGAGAGTTAATTTTCATATAAATTTCACCATTTTTGGCCACAGTAGCCTCTGGGAAAAATTTTCTCTCTCCCAAGTCGTACGGCTCAAATTTCATGGTGAAAAATGTTCAAAAAAATAAAAAAATTAGAAAAAAAACAAATTTTGTTTTTTTACAAAGTTTTTTAAAAAAAAACTAAAAAAAAAAACCTTTTTCTAAAGTTTCTAAAAAGCTTTTGTAAAGTTTTTTTTTAAAAAAACTTTGAAAGAAAAGGTGCGTACCTTTTGGAAAGGTATAATGTGTAGAATGTGCAGGCATGATGTCATCATTTTCAGGTTGACATTCAAGCTTAAAATTGACGTCCACGAAACCGTCACACAGTTTTGACACTTCTTCAAAAAAGGCAGCCTTCAGTGTTTTGGCCATATCTTTTGCATACGGTGTCTGTTTTCAAAAAACAAAATATCGCCGCAAAGCTCTTTCCAAGACAGAGATGATGATGTTGGTCTTGTATGAATATTTGGCCATTTGAGTACCTATTTTTAGTGTCAAAGTTTCAGCTTCTATTTTTCTCCTCCTTGCACCAGGTTTTGATCTAAATGCAGTAAGGTCAAATTTCTCAGTTTGTTTTTCATTTAGAAGAGTTATCATGGGTTTTTCTACTCACCCTTCAGTTTTTATTCTGGAACGAGGTAATTATGAGTCATGGGCAAATGGTATACTTACACATTGTAGGTGGCT
>MU224127.1:1064851-1077351 GCA_018584345.1 Thuja plicata
AATATGTTTATGTAACTCAAAAAAACTTCTTGTTTTTTTCCAAAACAATAAATACTATAAGCTTACCATTTTGATTACTTCAAATTAAACATAGGCAGGAACTAGACGCTATGCGTCCTTGTTTTAATATGGTCGTAGGTACATAAATATTTCAATTTGCAGATTGTTTTTATAAGTTTTAAGCCATTTTTATCATATTTTATGGGCGTAGTTTTCTTTTTTCCTTTTATTTTTAATATTGTTAATTGTTTATAACATTATGATCATATTATAATGAAGATTACCTTGACTATTGAGGTTTCCTCTAAGATTAACACTGCCTAGGATTTTACTAGGTTTCTTGATCTAGGTATGACTCTGTTGTGTCCTTATGTACCTCCCACTCTTAGTTCGGTCGCACAGGCTGCTCCCTCACAACTAATGTCTTCTCTAGTGGTCAATGATATGTTTTGTAATCTTGTAGCGCCTTTGGTTGTTGTTGATCCTCCAGTTAGGGGGTCACCTCTTCATTCCCCTTGTAACAAGGTGTTGGATGATAACATTGCTTGGAAGGTAGTTCATAGAAGGAGGAAAAGTCCTTTTCTTTCTCCCCTTACTCTTTTGGGGGTGGTGAAAGAGAATTCTATTGTGCAGGACCAGGACCCTTGTCTCTCCTTGTCTTTAGACTATTGACGCATATATTGTTTACTTATTGATTACTTTATATTAGTTGAGTAATGTTAACTTGAGGCCACTCATGTAGATTATATGTCATATGTATCTTTGCCTGTCAGATGTTTTTTCATTTTTTATTTTTCATATCATCATTGTTTGATTAGTGTCATTGGGAGCATCCTACAGTTTTTTGTCATCTTGATCTTGACCACCATCCTAATTTAAGAGGAGGTTTAATTGGATAGTACATAAATCCATCTTTCTATGCATATATCACTCAACAAAATTTATCTTTTGGATAAAAAAATATGGAAATTTTTGTGATCCTACAAAAGTTATCAAAAAAGGAGAATAATTTATCCCATTAGAAGATAGACCACTAGTTGATCACATGAGCTAACACTACATGACAATTTTTAAAAATCTTGTTGCCAATAAAGTGGTAGGTGGGTGATAGAGGCACTAGTTACAATAGCAACCAAACAAATCCATTGTGGTAATTGGCATTGTTTTGCCATTGTTACTAGTGGGCGCATGCCATAGTTTTAAAGAGCATTGGTAGTGAATATTAAAACCGCTAGTGGCTTAAGGTCCACAAGTGGCTTACATCTATAAACGTGGTCATATTAGAGGTTTGAAATTCTTAGGTGCTTAATGTAGTGCTTTAAAGCACTATACTTTTTTTAGTTTATTAAAAAATAATACAAAATATGGAACCCATTATCGAAGATAAGGAAATTTATAATTAAATATCACCTATTTGACCTCTTAAGTACAATGGAAGGGTATGTTTGGGTAAATAATGCTCTAGGAAAAAGTTGTTCACCAAATTTGAGATTCAAATCCTCATTTGCTAATATGGCAAATGGTGGCCAATTTGAGTGAAATAAAAGCCAAATCAACTTAATTGAGTTTCTTATATGCAATAAGATAGCGAAAATGCTATTATTATAGCCAAAGGAGCTATACTCACCAGATCTCGCCATATAACACACATACAATGTAGGATAATTAGATCTTTGTAAATCAGTCTTTACTCTTTAGATCATATTAAAATACAAGAGAAAAGACTATGATAATTTATAAGATCATATTAAAATTCAAATCACAATAAAAAAACTTGTTGGTAGAAACTCTCTAGATTAGTAAATGGGCTTTCTAGATTGAAAGCTCTAATACCATGTTGGAGTGAGCAACCATGATGGACCCAAGATCTATAATCTACAATTCCAATAGCCTTCGATGCACACAAGAAAAAAGAAACAACATAAGATGCAATTCCACCAATCAAGAATACAACATGAATATAATATTTATAGGATACAACATACAACTTATAATTTTCTTTCTTACAACATGCAAGATAAGCCATACTTATAAATGTAAGGCGAGAGATAGGATTAGACAAGATCGTGGAAAGTGTCTTAATCCTATGACATGATACAAAAAAACATAAGATAATATAAGATCACATGGACACCATTGTGTAGCGTGGATGTCCACACATGTCACTCTTGTAAAACATAGATACAAGATAAGATTTATAAAACAACTTGAAAGAAATACCTACATAGGAAAAATAAATGTCATATATATAAATTATTCAAGTGTACTAGCAATTAGAGTCAATCCCTTGAAATCCAAATAATTTACTCATTTCTGAGAGGAAACCTCTATGCGAGTTAAACTCTACATGTGAGTGATATGAAGGAGCTTACTTAGCCAAAAAAGGATTTTCACTTAGTTCATAGCAATTCACAAATTAGAAATCATCAAATATAAAACGTTAGCTTCTCTACATTATCTTACATGTTTGATTGTACTGCCTTTGTAAATTTCAATTTCATTATTTTTTTTTGAAAATTTGGGTTAAAATTGGAGGAATACTAGTTAATCATTTTTATTTGAATATTTAAAAGAAGAAAACACTATAGAAATAATTGAGAAAATAGAGAAACTGTATCTATTAGAAATAATGGTATAACGTTATTTATAAACACATTCACAAGATATTCAAGTAGAAATGCAAAAAAATGACCGAATTGATGAGAAGATATATAAAAATCGTATCCAAATCATGTAACATTGATTAGAAAATATAATAATTTTTTCTCTTCAAAGTGTTTGTCCCATTCTTAGTAAGAAGAAACTCAATATTCTAAACTTTTAGATCCAAGAAGTATTCTATAGCCTAAGTGATATTATGAAATATTTTCCTATTCATATAACAATTGATCAATGCATTAGGTTTCATTCATCCCATGTTTGGGAAGTGATGATTTATTTGATCTAAAAAATAGATTTTCCAATTACAATCCAATAATATCTAGTCTTGTTTTATTTTTTCCGCTCATCTTAGACACAAATTTCAAATATTAGATTTTCAATCATTAAATTGTACACATCTCTTTCACTTGTATTAATTTGTCACCCGGTGAATGAATGGAAAATGGTTTATCCCCCATTTCACCTCCCCCTCTTTTAAACCTTTCTTAGGGTTATACTTTTATTTTCTAAGCTTTAGGTTTAGTATATAGTCATAAAATTGTAGGCATGCAACTTTGATAGTTACCAATACCATTTGTTTTAGATAAAAGAAATGTAAATAAAAAAAAACCATTCAAAATACAAGAAAATTATGATGATGATTGAAGTTCCACTATGTATTGATATCTTTTTTGAAGCAAATTTTAAGATTAATAAAACAAGTTCTTTCTAATTTGGTAATAAAGGAATTACTTTAGGCTTCTCAAAAATATTTCAAATACTTATAACATTTCTCTACATAAAAGATGAAGTATTTACTAAGCTATAAGTTTTGTACCATGTAATTCTTTTTGTGTTTCAGTTGTAGTGTCATCCCCCTCTCCATTTTCCCCTACACAAAAATATGTAGTAGGTCTTGGTTTTATATTTAGTTACTCGTTCTCTTTTCCATCTCACATTATCTTGATGATGGATCACTGATTATGGTAAAAAATATTGATAGAAAAATGTTGAAGAAGCTTTGAAATTCAAATAACATGAACTAAGAAAATTTAATGTCTTTAACAAAAAATATGTACTTGACTTATGTAATGAAAGAAAATGAGGTGTGATGAGCATTCTCTAGGATGGATGTCAAATTAGGAATCCTACACCCAAATGCTTTCATACATCAAAACTAAAGTTGATCCACTAGGCTCAAGGAGTCTCAAGTTCTAAGAGGATGCGAGAGATTCCTTCGCTATGGAGTTGAAAAATACTATGTAAAGGATAAATGTAATAATGTATAGGGAAAGAACGGAAAATAAGGGTATGTAGACATATGATTGTAAACCCAATTCTGATACTAGATCTAGAAATCCAAAATTTCAATTGACTTTTGGTCCAAATTTCTAATATGTAATGGCAGGACTGGGGTGAATTACAGGGTATGGGGTGACCAGACTCAACCGAGGCCCTGGGGTGTGCCTTAGACCTAAAAAATTCTCATGAAACTTTTGCCACCTATAACTCTCTACTAGAGCTTCCTGTATCCTTTTTCACAATTGAGAAACATGTAAACTACACACAAAAAACAAGAAAAATATTGGGGAAAAGGGGTTTTCCTTAGTCAAACCCCTATAAAGGAATTAACCTTGAAATAAAAATAAAAATGCATAAAAATGGAAGCGTGGTGTTAGTATCAGTGGCTTGATAAGATGTTTATATCTTCACAAGTGTCGAATTGGTCATGTAGATATTTGAAAATGTTCTTGATGTAGTCTTGACCTCAGATCTAGGATAGAAAGAACATGAATGCCTTCACTAATGCTTGGATCTAGACTTTACTCCTTAGCTTCCATGCTTGATGAAGATCAATGTGATTATATTATCTTGAATACTCCTGGAATTCTTGTGATTAAATTGGATTCCTTGTTGCTTCTTTCTTACCCAAAATGGCGGAGGTAGCTTTTCTTTAATAGGTCTCACCCAGCTATTTTGGGGCTCAAAACACAAAGGAGGCTAATGAGGTTTTAAAAATCTCACTAAAATTAAATGACCATTCTCCAATTCAAAGTTGGGCCACTTTTACAGGGTACGAGACACCTCCCAAGGCATGGGGTGACCTATCTTGCCCCGTGCCTTACGGGGCACCCTATATCAACCAATTAGGGCTTAAATTTAAATTGGGGGTCAATTAGGATATGAGGATATCCAAAACACACATAGAATCAAGGTTTGAAATCAGAATGAATACAAAATGCCACCCAAAATGAAATAGGGCCTATGTATGCATGAGGTGGTAAATAAATGAAATAATCAAAGGGGCACACCTAAAATTAAGGTCCCTCATATAAATTAAGTTAAATAGAGGACATGTATTTAAATATTTATTAATTAAATGCATAGAGAAAAGGCCAATGATGTATGGAAGACTTGGACACTAAAATGAGGTCTAGTTAACGACCAAAATTGTACTACATACAATTTAGGATACTACAACATAATAAATTTACATAAATTTGAATTTTTAGGTAATAAAAGTATTTTGAACTAATCTTAAAATTATAATTTATTAATCCCCATTATTTTCTTTTTTTACATAAAGATAAAAACTTTATTAAAAAATTGATTATCGAATGGGTTTATCAATTATAAAAAGATTCTTGACATGCAATCCAAAAAAATCTTGAAAATCCAAAAAGATAGAATTAGAATAAAAGAAGGAACTTACAACTCATTAACCACAATTAAACATTCCTACATACACAAATCCTAAAAAATCCAATAGACAAAATATCACACCAAAAGAAGAAACTTTCAACTTATTGACCACACCTAAAGATTCCTGACATACCCAATCCAAAAAATATTGAAAATATAAATAGGCAATAGATCAGACCAAAAGAAGGAACTTCCAACTCATTAACCACAATTAAAGATTATTGACAACACCGAATCCAAAAAATCCAAAAAATCTAAATAATTAGAAGACTAGAACAAAAGGAGGAACCTCCAACTCATTAATCAAAACTATGCCCCTAGATTAAATATATACTTGAGACATGGAAAAAATAATTTAGTTGTTAAAAACCATGTACCGTTAACATTACATTTTAATAATCCTCATTATCTCCCCTTTTAGACATAAATACAAAAAATATATAAAAATAAATGATTACAAAATAAGTTTATCAATTACAAAAAAGATTCTTGACATATGCTGAAATGCTTTTGGGAATGATTGTGTGCCAATTTTAAACCATCAACATTCCATGATCCATCATCAGGATGAGAGTATGAGCTCAAATGTTGATGGTTTAAAAATTGGCATACAATCATTCCCAGTAGAATTTAAGCATTATCATGGATTGTGGAAATCTTCTATCTCTAATTCTTTACATACCCAATCTGAAAATCCAGAAAATCCAAATGGACAAAAGATCAGACCAAAAGAGTGAACTCCCAACTCATTAGCCACAACTAAAGATTGGTGACACACTCAATCCAAAAAAATTATGCAAATCTAAATAGACAGAAAATCAGACCAAAAGAAGGAACTTCCAGCTCATTAACCACCACTAAAGATTCTTGGCATACCCAGTCCAAGGTGTACCATCATAAATCATAAACAACTATAATTATACACTCAATTAGGCCCCATTTTAGCATGTATGGGCTCCCACAATGATTTTTCGCACTCCATCCCGATTCTACTTTTTATTTCAACATCCCCTCTTCAATTGGAACTCCTGGGCCAAATTTCATTAATTTTGGGGGGAATAGGCCAACCTAGTCGGCCTATTCTTGGGAATAGGTTGACCCAGTCATCCTATTCCCTAATGTCCCCTCCAAAATTTGAACTGAAGGCTTGTCTCAATGGTTGAGCAGGAAATCCAAATTCTCATCGGCCCTCTTTGAGTTTTGAGCTCTAAAATGCTTGTGAGGGGTATATAAGACACCTAACTCCCCTCATTTTATCATCCACATTCAAGATTTCATGAGCATTCAAGATCCAAGAAATAAGTAAGTATTCTAATCCTAGGCACTCAAGATCTCAAGCATCCAAGGCATTATCAAGGAAATCTTCTCCATTGTAGCAAGCTTCTCTTCCATGTTGACGAAGTAGAAGAGATTATAGTCAAGGAAGAAGACCATATTCATCCATTCAAGCATTTGATTCTTCAAGCATTCATCTCATCCTTCTTCTTCATATCTAGCATTATGGAAAAATACAACAATCAATATGCAAGGAATGTATTTAATGATTTTATTTTAGGTTTTTGGTGTGAATTCAAGCAATTAAATAAACATTTTTTTTATCATATTCCGAGAAGCATTTGCCTTGCCAAGGTATAAGACACTTCATGTTTCAGATCTAGCCTTTTCTCTATGTTAGCACACTTTCTTTTATTTTATTTCAATTTCAATGTTGATTCCAAACCAAGGTTTGGCTGAGGCAACCCCCTCTTTACACAAAATTTTCATTCCTTCTGTGTGGAAGAATAGGTGGTGCTCACACTGAGATCAAATCTAGGAAGTTTAGGACCACGCCAATAATCTGCAACTGAAAATAGTCAGAAGTGTAGAGAACAAGTTGACCCAGACAACCTAGTCCCGTGAACAGGTCAACCCACTCAATGTAGTCTTGGGAACAAGTTGATCCACAGGACCTAGTCCCTCCAGAATAACTTCAAATTGAATTCTCAGGCCAGTTACAGTTTGGCTTCTATTTTTGGCATCAGGGTTAGTTTGTCAAGTTTCTGTTAGTCTATGTGCACAGAAAGTGAATCTTGTCCTTCATTTCATCCTAGATCTCACATCTCCCTATCAACTATCCTCTTTTCCATCATTCCATTTAGCGAAGGATTATTGCAACCATTCAATGCTTGAACCTGTCAAGCCTATTGGGTCATCTTCCTTCCTAATGTGTCATAGGAAATAGGATCATCCCCTTGATTCATCCCCTTTTCTTGTTGTACACAAGGAAATCCTAAAGATCCAAATATACAAAAGACCAGACCAAAAGGAAGAACCTCCAAATCATTAACCACAATTATGTCTAGATTTAACTATATAGAACACGTGACAAAAATAATTTAGTTGTTAAAAACTATGTACCAATTAAAGTTGCAACTTAATAATCCCAATTATCTCCTTTTTTTAACATAAAGATATATAAAAATAATTAATTACAAAATGGGTTTTTCAATTATAAAAAGATTCCTAACATACCAAATCCAAAAAATCCTAAAAATTCAAATAGACAAACGATCATATCAAAAGAGGGAACTTGTAACTCATTGACCAAAACTAAAGATTGGTGACACACTCAATCCAAAAATTGTACAAATCCAAATAGACATAAGATTAGACCAAAAGAAGAAACTTCTAGCTCATTAATCATAACTAAAGATTCCCGACGTACCCAATCCAAGGAATTTTGAAAATCCAAATAAACAAAAGACCAGACGAAAAGGAGGAACCTCCAAATCATTAAGCGTGCAACTTTGTCTATATTAAATATATCAAAAACATAGAAAAAACAATTCAGTTGTCAAAACTATGTACCGGTTAAATTTACAACTTACTAATCTCTATTATCTCCATTTCTTAATGTAAAAATAAAATGTATAAATATAACTTATTACAAAATGGGTCTATCAATTATAAAAATATTCCTAGCATGTCCAATCCAAAAAATCTTGAAAATCCAAATACACAAAAGATCACACCAAAAGAGGGATCTTCCAACTCATTAACCACAACAAAAGATTGGTGACACACTCAATCTAAAAGATATCATGCAAATCTAAATAGATAAAAGATTAGACCAAAATAAGGAACTTCCAACTCATTAACCATAACTAAGGATTACTGACATATACAATCCAAGAAAATTATGAAAATCCAAATAGAAAAAAGACTGGACCAAAAGGAGGAACCTCAAGATCATTAACCACAACTATGTCTAGATTAATCATATAGAGCACATGACAAAAATAATTTAATTGTTAAAAACTATGTACCGATTAAAGTTATAACTTACTAAGGTCCTCAATTATCTCCTTTTCTTAACATAAAGATAAAATATATAAGACAACTGATTACAAAATGGATTTATCAAATTATAAAAAGATTCTTGACAATACCTAATCCAAAAAATCATGAAAATCAAAATAGACAAAAGATTAGACCAAAAGAGGGAACTTCCAACTCATTGACCACAACTAAATATTGGCGACACACTAAATCCAAAAAATCATGCAAATCTAAATGGCCAGAAGATTAGACTGAAGGAACTTCTAGCTCATTAATCACAAGTAAAGATTCTCAACGTACCCAATCTAAGGAAATCCTGAAAATCCAAATAGATAAAAGACTACACAAAAAGGAGGAACCTCCAAATCATTAACCACAACTATGTCTAGGTTTAATACATAGAACACGTGTCAAAAATAATTTAGCTACTAAAATATATGTGTTGATTAAAGTTAGAACTTACTAATCCCTATTATCTTTTTTTTGACAAAAAAATATAAAATATATAATAGCAATTGATTACAAAATAGGCTTGTCAATTATTAAAAAAATTCTACACACCCAATCCATCAAATTGAAAAAAATTCTTAAAATTTAAATAAAACCAAAAGAAGAAACTTCCAAGCCATTAACAACAACTAAAGATTCCTGCCATACCCAATCCAAAAAAATCTTAAAAATTCAAATAAATAGAAGATTAGACCAAAAGAAGGAACTTCCAACTCATTAACCACAACTAAAGATGGCTGACATACCCATCCAAAAAATCCAAAAAATTCAATTAAACAGAAAAGCGAAAAAGAAATGTTAGTACTTTTATAGTCTACAATATCAACCATTTATTTTTTGGTCTACACATGGTGACAATAATATGAGACTACTTCATACTCTTTGCGGGATGCACCTAATCGTGCTACAAACAAGACGTACATACAAGGAACGTTGTGGGATTTGTTATGAACTTACTAACTTGTGACCTCTCTTTTAAGAGCACAAATTCTCAACCACTAGATCAACTCAGACTTTGTTTGGGGGCTGGAATTAGACTGGAATTGGCATTATCTAATTCCGCATAATGCCAAATTCCATGTTTGGGTCCATGAATAAAAATGGAATTGGAATTACGAAATTCTGATTTTGCCCCAAAATGGGCATATCAATCTTCAACCTAAATAGGTGGAATTAGAATTTCAATTCCAATTCCAATTTTTACAAAAGCAAATTTAATATCTCATCGGATCCGTGACATGATAGATGTGTAAATGTGTGTATGTGTGTATATGTGTATATATACACAAATGTGTGTATATATGCATATATATATGTGTACACAAATATGTATATTTGTGTGTATGTGTGTATATATATACACACGTGTGTATATGTGTAAATATGTATATATACACAAATGTGTGTATATGTGTTGTTATGAACTTACTAACTTGTGACCTCTCTTTTAAGAGCACAAATTCTCCACCACTAGATCAACTCAGACTAATCCAAAAGAAATAAAACTTCCAACTTATTAACCACAACCAAATATTCCTAAAATACCCACTCAAAAAAATCCCCAAAATCCAAATAGACATAAAATAAGAACAAATGAAGGAACTTCCAAGTTCCTTCACTCATTACAACTAGGGGAGAGGACCTAGTACTTGAACACGTTCCAATGGTTGTGATAGGAGTTGTTCACTTAATACCCACACTTGTTGATTTAATATCCAATATTTTTGCCAGCATTGTATCAATAGTTGTGACTTTAAAGTTGTTTTTGCTGATGATGACTACCCATAATTGAATGAAATGTGTCCCTTATTCTAAAAAGCAACCAATTGTGTGATGCCACATCAGCTGCTCAAATATGGGGGGTCCCTAATGCACTACGATTGGTCTCACTTTTTTTTTGGGCTGTTTTGGACACCTTGGCAAAAAGCATGCTGATGTGGCATCATATTTGATGATGTGGCCCTGAAACCTTAGTTATAAGCAGGGGACTTGCCAAGTAAGCTACTATAAAAAAATGAGAGTGATTTGAGCTTTCCACATAAGATTTTGAGAAGCGCGAAGTTAAGGTGCTTTTGTAAAGAAGTCTTGCTTATCTCAATTAAAAAACAATTTAACTTTTAAAAACTATGTACCTATTAAAGCACATTAAAGACAACCTAAAGCTTAGAATCTATTGCCTATGTAAGCAGAGATGTATGGCGGCAGAGGCAGGGGCAAAAACTTGTTATTCAGCATGAGATACATGCATATATCTCACGTACATGCAGAGATCTGTTCTTGCATGTCTGAAAGAGATACATGAAAAGATCTCACGTACCACCTTGAGAATCTGTATTTTTCAGAGGAAACATTACTGAAGAAAACAATGATCTTCACGTCATTTCTAATACATTTCTGCCTGTTCTTCCGTGCTTGTAAAAGTTGATGGATACATTGAAAAAAGCTGAGTCTCTCAGACTATCATTTCGTTCTGCTTTTTGCATATAAAAACACTTCTTCTTTCTCCAAAGGCCATTCCACTTTTACAACCTTATCTTTAGCATTAGCTAAGGTACAGAAAATCCTCAGGCCGTATCAGAGGAATATGCTTATGACATCATAAGGTAAATATTCGAATCCTCCTGAGCCCGACCGCCATGTCTATCAAAAATATTATTCTTTCTTCTCTGTTTGCTACTTTTTGCCACAGAAAAACTCGTCCTATGACTGCCATGTCTGTTTTTTGAAGCTGGGGAGACAAAACTATATGACAGTTCTTTTATGATGGTGTCAAATCTTTCAGCGGTTTGGAGGGAGTCCTTCTTCTTTATAAACTCTTTTGATTCAACATGAGGGGTAATTCCATATCTTCATATTAAATTGGCTACTATTTATTTAAAAAAATGTTAAATAGATCAAACTTTTATTTTTAGGACAAGTAAAAATGATATTGATATAAAGTTGCATATATCAAGGGTATGGATTTTTTTTATAATGTTGAGAATAAATAAATAATGGGGGAAAGCGTTCAATTATTGTCCATGTTCTAATTATCATTCATTAGACTTTGCTAATTGAAAGCCCACTAAAAAAATATATAGGGGAAATGACCCAGTACGTGAACGTGTTCTAATAGTTGTGATAGGAGTTGTTGATTTGATACCCACACTCTTTGATTTAATTTCTAATTTTTTTTGACAACTTTGCACCAATAGTTTTGACTTTAAAGTTGTTATTACAATGATAAATACCCATAATTGAATGAAATGTACCCTTAGTTGTAGAAGGCAACCAATAATGTAATGCCACATCAGCTGCACAAGTATGGATACCCTTTTTGCACGACCACTGGTCTCACCTTTTTTTGGGCTATTTTGGACACCTTGGCGAAAAACATACTGATGTGGCATCATATTTGATGATGTGTCCTGGAAACCTTAGTTATAAGTAGAGGACTTGCCAAGTAAAGTGTTTTAAAAAATTGGGGGTGATTTGAAATTTCCAAATAAAATTTTGAGAAGCGTGAAGTTTGGGTGCTCAACTACTGGGCCCTCCCGGTCGACCAATAGCCGCCCATTGTATACGAAAAAAAGTTAGTAATTAGATCAATTGTGCAACTTTATTGATACCAATAGCGCATGAGTATTGACATTTGTGCATAAGTATAGGATCAATTGTGCAAATTTTATGGTAGTCAAAGAAAATGGTTAATGAGGCAATGAGGAATATGTAAGGCACGTCAACTCGAAATGTCCACTTTTTGACCCTTGCGTGCATAGCGAATCCTACAACGTTCCTTGTAACTACACAAAAGCTAAAATGATAGTTATAAACACTTATGTCACATATGT
>MU224127.1:1079851-1123978 GCA_018584345.1 Thuja plicata
GCTTTGAATAATTCTCTTTTTTGTTTTCCTTCTTGACATCCTTTGTAGATAATATTGTCTAGTTTGGTTAACCTTGGAAAATCTCTAATTGCACTATTTGAATTTATCCTTACCAAATTGTCAAAGTTAATGTAACACAACCTCTAGTGCTAGATCCAACTGTCACCAGTATGTGATATTAAGCATCTCTTAGAACTTTCCATTTGATAAATGTTTCCTCCAACCCTTATTCCAAAATTAATAAAAGTTCTATAATTCTTCTGAATCTCACATCCACCCTCCTAAAATACAACATTATAACCATTCTCTCACATCTTTCCAATACCCAAAAAATTGTAATGCAAACCCTTCACATAGTAAAAATTGTCAATTTTATATTTTCCTTCAAAAGTAATAGAACCAATTCCAACAATCTGTGTTTTTTATCATCACCAATTCTAACAAGACCACCATCATAATCTTCAAGTTTCACAAACTTACTTTTATCACAAATCATATGATTTGAGAATCCACTATCAATCAGCTATTCATCCTTATTCCTTCTAACATACAATGAATTCTTATTGAAACCATTATATCCCAAACAAATGTTATAAATATTAAATCTAGGTTCTTTTTCAACCAAAATTATCCAATATTTATGATATGATTCATCATCTTATATACTAGTATTTTCATTAACATAGTAGGCTTCCTTATTGAATCTTTTGAAATTATGTTTTGTTCCTTTTTCTGGACACCTAGTTTCTATATGACCAACATTTCCACATCTAAAACATTTAAGAGGTAACATTCCTCATGTAGAGCTCGCAACCTCCTAACTAACTTGAACCAACTCAAGTCCTTACTTGATCAAAATAAGCATTCTACCCCTTTATCTTGGAATATCTCAGGCCAGGGCTCCACACCTTCAATTTCTTCTTCCTAACTCACCAACTCATCATATTGAATCCCCCATAACCCCTTTCAGAGTTTCTCTCCATCATACACATAATTTTGTGTTGATTCTACCCTATTCCCTAAGTGTCTCTGGTCCACCCTCCTTATTCAAAGGTACTCCAAATCAATTTCCAAGTCTTAGGATCTGTTAAACATTCCAAACTAACTTCCTTGACACTCCATAACACATCCAAAACTAACTCTTTGGTTTCTAGTTCGCCAACACCACAAGGGCCTAGAATGCACTGGTTTTCTAGTAGCCCTTTTTGAACACCTTCTCTATTTTTTCTTCCAAATATCCCAAAGGACCTAGAAAGGAAATTGGATGATCAAAACATACTAGTTGGGGCAGCACTTTTCCCAAAAGGACAGGTGTTGAAACCTTGGACAACTCCTCAAAATTGGAAACCATCACCTTGGCTTAGAAGGGCTAATTGGGGCACCTAAAGAAGAAAGTACCCTTCAAACCTTGGGATTCTCCAATAAAAAACTCGGAACACCTTGGAGAACATTAAATACCTTCAATCCTCCATTTTTGGGTCTTGAAATTATTCCCATCAAAATTTATGGGGTATGCAAGCATCTAACCTATGTTTCTTTGCCAGTCACATATAGAAACTTGGCTAGGGTTTCATGCATGTTTCTCCAAAACTGCAACCTCCCACTATGAAGCTAAATTAATCATAAAATAAATTGTACAACTTAAAATATAACCTAGAGATATATTTTTCCCATGGTTACATATCGAAATATGGAGAGAGAAAGTTGAAACCCTGGCTTTTGCCAAGTTTTTGACCTGTAGGTGACTGTGACATGATTTATCTCTCAATACTCCACCTTAGGATCGCTAAATGGATTCAAATGAAAGATAACTAAATTATTCAACTTCCTATCAAGTTCTTTTTTTCATTTCGATCCGTACAACTTTGTACACAATGAAAAACCAGAGAATTTAACGGTAAAATGCAGTTTCCTTTATTGAAATTCAAATGTCTTCATACAAATTCTTCTCAACAACCTTAAATTTGATTGTTGACACCATTTTATATAAATTACTTTCAGTTCAAACCAATTTTGGCTGGTTATGAATTTTGGGAAACCATATTAAGAAAAGTTGCAATTAGCAACTTTTGTTGTTGACAACATTTGCATTGTTTGTTGACAACATTTGCAAATTGACTTCCTAATCATCCTAGGAACCTACCAAGGGTGAATTTGAAATTGTATGAACACGTAAACATCAAATCAACCCTTTCTAACATAATTCTACCCAAACCATGTTCATCTGACCATAATTGATCATAGGATTTACAACACATCCTAAGTCGCTAGGCCTTACAAGTTTGGACTTATTACCTTTCTAGGATCCCTAGATCCCTATAGGCACTTGACCTATAAAATTATGTATAATCATGGAGGCCTTGTGACCTCATTTTATTCTTCAAGGGGTGCTCCTACACCATGCTCCTAGGGTGGATTGATCTCAAGTCCTCTTGAGATAATTTCTTCCAAGGAAGTGCCATGCTTCCTCATCTTTGCTTCATCCATCCACACTGCCTCTTCTTCAGGTTGTCCAAACCACTTAACAAGGTACTATTTATACACATTCTTATTGGTCTTTTTGATGAAATTTGTGTCAATGATCTTCTTAGGCTTCTTGGGTTCATGAGAGGGTATAGCTGCAAGATCTTCCTGCAAATCTTCAACATGGATCCCTGTACTTGCATCATGATGACCTTTATATGGTGCTAGATCATAAATATTGAAGATAGGAGATGTACCTAGGTTTGAGGGAAGTGATATCTCATAAGAATTCATGCCATGCTTCTTCAAGATTTTTCAAGGACCCACTTTATTCATGAGTAAATTTTTATGCTTCCCCTTAGGAAACATCTCCTTCCTAAAATACACCCACACCAAGTCACCAACCTAAAATTGTACATCCCTCCTTCTCTTATCTGCACTTTTTTTGTACTTTTCTAAACTTTTTGTAAGTGACAACCTGACTTGATCATGTACCCATTTCATGTTTTCTAC
The DNA here is from genome assembly GCA_018584345.1 of Thuja plicata. Classification (NCBI taxonomy): domain Eukaryota; kingdom Viridiplantae; phylum Streptophyta; class Pinopsida; order Cupressales; family Cupressaceae; genus Thuja; species Thuja plicata. The sequence goes on from MU224127.1 coordinate 1,082,828, forward strand.
AAATTGTTCACCATGAGCACTCACTTGACCATATTTGGAAAGATCTCTCAACTCTAGTATGCCCCTTGGATTCTGTCCATATACAATTTGGAAAACCTGTACTTTTGTTCACAGAATCATTGGAGGCAAATTCAGCTTGTGGAAGTATATTATCCCACTTATCACCATATTGTTTTTTTAAGCATCTCAATAGGTTTCCCATTGACCTATTGATGATTTCAGTTTTCCCATCCATTTGGGGATGGTAAGATGAACTAAAATTCTAGTTTGTTCCTAACCTCTTCCATAAGGTCCTCCTAAAATGGCCAATAAAATTTACATCCCTATCTGACACAATGGTTTGTGGAAGTCCATGTATTCTCACTATTTCTTTGAAAAATAAATTGGCTACATAGGTTGCATCACTTTTGCTTTTACATGGAAAGAAATGTGTCATTTTACTGAACCTATCAACTATTACAAAGATACTATCAAAGCCTTTTTGAGTTCTAGGAAAACCCATTACAAAATCCATACTACAACTTTCCCAAGGTCTTGTAGGTATGGGAAATGGTTGGTACAAACCTGCATTAGTTGAAGTACCTTTTTCTTTTTGGAAAAAAGTACATGTTTCCACAAATGTTCTCACATCTCCCTACATTTTGGGCCAATATTAATGCCTTCTTACCTACTCTAGGGTCGTATACAACCCAAAGTGCCCCCTCATGCTTCCGCAATGTTTTTCTTTCACAATGTTCTCCCTCATTGAACACCTAGGGATGCACAATTGATATCCTTAAAAAAAAAACCATATTGAAGAAAATAATCAAAATATTCAACATGACAAGCCTGTACAAAATTAGAACAAACTTTGTAGATTTCATGAAAATCCTCATCACTTTGATACATACCTTTTAAGGAGTCAATGCCCACACTTTGCAATCTTACCTCTTGCACTATCATGGCTCTTCTTCTTAAAGAATCTACCACCTTGTTAGAAACTCCTTTCTTGAGTTTTATTGAAAAGGTATATGCTTTAATTGATTCAAACCACTTCATTTTTTTGGGGCTTAACTTCTCATGGCTATTCAAGAAGCTAAGGGCTTGGTTGTCAGTGAAAATAACAAACTCCTTTGGAAGGAGATAATGCCTCCATTTTTTAAAGGCTTGTACTAAGGCATACATTTCCAAATCATAAGAGGAATACTTTCTCTTGGCCTCATTTAATTTTTCACTGAAAAATGCAATGGCTCTCCCCTCTTGACTTAAAACAACCCCTATTGCCACATTAGATGCATTACACTCAATTGTAAAGATTTTTTGAAAATATGGAAAAGCCAATATAGGTTGCTTTCCTACCTTTTGTTTGAGACTTTGAAAAGGATCCTCAGCCTCCTTGGTCCACACAAACTTTCACTTCTTCCCCCCTTTGATTGTATCCAAGATTGGTGCCCAAATCTGACTAAAACCCTTAATAAACTTCCTGTAAAAAGAATCCAACCCATGGAATCTTTTAGCCTCTGTTATGGTTATTAGAGAGAGCCAATTCAAGATGCTTGCCACCTTCTCTGGATCCATCTTTATGCTTCCACCTGAAATCCCAAAACCAATGTACACCAATTCTCCCCGCATGAAAAGACACTTATCCAAGTTGACTAGGAGATTTTCCTCTTTCAATCTTTTAAGGACCAAATTCAAATGTTTTAAGTGCTCATCCTTAGTCTTACTGAAGACAAGGATATCATATAGATAAAAAATAATTTTTTTTTTAGGGAATGGTTTTAAAACTTCATTGATGAGCATCTTGAATGTACTCAGAGCATTTGACAACCCAAAAGGTATCACCCTCCATTCATAGAGGCCTTCATTAGTTTTAAAGGTTGTTTTCCATTCATCTCCTACCCTTATTCTGATTTGTTGGTATCCACTTTTCAAGTCCACCTTTGAATAGTACCACGCACCCCCTAGATGGTCCAACAAGTCCTCAATCCTAGGAATGAAAACCTATACCTAATAGTGATTCTATTTATAGCTCTAGAATCAATACATAATCTCCAAGTCCCCTCTTTCATAGGTGCTAATAGGGTAGGGACTTCACAAGGGCTCAAGCTTTTGGTTATCAAACCATTGTCCAAAAGTTCCTTGGATTTGTTTGGACATTTCTTCATTTTTTTGGGGTGTCAACTTATATGCTACCTTGTTTGGGAGTGTGGCTCTAGAGATTAGGTTTATGTTGTGGCCAATCTCACTAATTGGGGGTAGGGTGCTTGGTAACTCCTTGGTTACAATCTCTTTATACATCTCTAGCAAATCTGCTATCTCTTTAGGACCTACTCTCCTAGGTTTCTCTTTCTTCTTATGCACCTTTCCCTCTTCTTTTTTTCACAACACCAACAAGGCATATCAAGGAGTATCCTTCTCCTTCAATACTTTTAGGAATTATTTTCCTCCTACAAACAAAAACTTAGAATCTTTTTTTTCTTTGCCATTATCAGGCAGGGGTAGTAAAGTTGCCTTCTCACCTTTGTATTGGATGGAGTATGTCTTCTTTCTTCCATCATGGTGTGCCTCCAAGTCATACTGCCATGGTCTCTGTAAGAGAAAGTGGCATGCATCCATTGGTACTATATCACAGAGTACCTTGTCCTTGTATTTTCAAATCTAAAAATTTATCCATGCTTTCTCCTCAATGACTATATGTTGCCCTTTGTGAGCCATGACACCTTGTAGGGTGTAGAATATGGAATCCTTTTCAACTTTAGTTTTTCAACAACTTCAAGGGACACCAGATTTTTAGTAGAACCATAATCAATAACCACTCTACATACTTTACCTCCCACCTTGCTTGTGGTTCTAAAAATTGTCTTTCTTTGTGGTGGCTCTGGTGGGCTAGGTATCTTGATCAAAGTCCTCCTCATCATGAGAAATTCTCCTTGCTCTAGTGCTACAAAGGATTCATGAGAATGTACACTTAGGGAGTCTTCATCTCTCACCCAATTTTCTCTCCTCTCACCTTGTTTGTGTAGACACCTAAATTTGATCAGGTGTACTTAATCAAATCAAATGGCAAGCTTATCAAATCAAATGGAAGCTAATCAAGTCAAATGAGACTAAATTAAATCAAAATCAAAGGATCAATTAATAAAGACATCAATTAATTAAATCTAAGCCTAAAAGGGATTAATCAAAACTATGTAATTGATTTAATCAGTTAATTATTTAGTTTAAATCAAAAAAATCAAATTCAACCTATTCCCTTACATGGATAACTTAATTAATTAATTGAATTAGTTAAATCCTATTTTCTTTCAACAAAGGAGATAAGAAATTGAAGAACCAATGAGAATGAAGAATTTAAAGCACATGGATCACCCCAAACTTTGAAATCTTGATCACTCATTTGACCCTTTCACATCCTCACCACTCAATTTGTCTCTTTGTCCCAACCTTTGAGACCAAGATTTAAATGATCTCTCCATTTGAAACCATTTAAAATCCTTCAACTCAACCAAGCTTGAATCATGATCAACTTAACTCTACCCCCTACGCTTGGGAAATCCTATAAATACCAAGCAATTTGAGAGCATTAAGGATCCTAGACATTCATGAGCAATTGCATCTACACTATAGAGAAATCACTTTGAGATCATAGCATTTTGAGCATAATAGTGCATTTTGAGAGAAAAATTGAATGAATTGTATGACAATTTGAGGAATTTGAGAGCTAGATTAGGGCATATTAATCATCATTTCTCATTCTAGGACTATCACTAATGAAGATTAAGGTTGAGAGATTCATTAGCATGCTTAGTTAGAGAACCATGAAATGCTGATTGTTTAATGGTCAATTCTTTGCTTAAATTTAGATTATCTTTCCATAGAATTGATAGACTTCAAACTAATTTCATGAAGGTATAGTTTATATATACACAAATGGTGCCCACCGTGGGGCTTTGAGCCTCTAATTTCTATGTTTCATCATAATTTACATGTTTTTGTCACATTTGCAGGTGAAGCAACGTCTGTGAGGTAACTTCTGACACGTATAAAAAACAAATCCATGCCTAGAATCACTTCTATTTTGTTGTCTTACCTTCTTTCAATGCGTTCCAAGCCTTAAGCGATGCCTTTGATGGAGAAGCCATGCATTTTCTAGGAGTAACAGTCTACAAGACAAATGAGAGGGGGGGGGGGGGAATCAGTTGCAGTACANGAGAGGGGGGGGGGGTGAATCAGTTGCAGTACAAATTATTAAACTTTAAACTTTATTAACCATATCAACAAATGTAGATAATAACACAGTAATAGACAACATCATAACACAAGATTTGTTGTTGAGGATAGCTTGTTAAACATAAAATCCAGGTGGGAGTTAACACCCACAAATAATGTACTTAGAGTATAGTATCCCTGTTAAAATATATTAGCCCTGTTAGGAGCTTGTTACAACATTAAAGTACATAGTCCCTGTTAGGAGACAGACCCTATTAGGAGTCAAAGGAAATAGTAGCCTCACTACCAAGGCACACTTCCCAAAGAAGGTTAAAGCCACCCTCAAGGATTTACAACCTGCATCAAGTGTATACAACAAATACACATTCCAGTGAGCTGTCTGGTAGCAACTATCTTTGCTTGATCAGTCCCTATGAAGTATCAACACTGCTCTCTATCCAGAAGTCAAGCTTCGTAGCTTCACAAGTCTCTGCTCTTTTCTTTATCTTTCACACTTTTCACAAATGAAGAGATCACTCATATATACCCTTTTACAATAGCCCATTAGGTCGGCCAGTTAAGCTTTCCTAATACATAAATAAGTAGGTCAGCCAATTAAGGCTTCCCATCATACAAATAATTACATAAGCCCTTGCTAAGATACACACAGTACCTATAACAAGTATACAACATTTACAATTCATCGCAAATACTTCCAGATCTGCGATCCACTCTCATAATTAATTTCCACATGTTACAAGTCTGAAGTCGTCCAGGAAATAGGTGTTCTCCAGAACACACGCCACAACTGACAACATTAGTACCCAAATAGAAATCAAACTTAACCCTTTTCACTATCATATGTTGACTCTCTATCAGTAGGCTCATAAGTTCTGAAACATCTTCCTCAGTAAGATATACCCGAAACATAGAGACCTTCTCTGTCCAGAATCACAGTTGCAGTCCAGAAAAATAGTCTTCACCAAATGAACTGTAACATCCACATAATGTAACATAAAGTCAAGATACCTTAAGAGTAAGGTCAGGACACAGGCTCCTGCATAAATCCAACTTTGATGCTTCTGAGTCATCCATACAGTGTTCGTACACTCATTCCAGTTAAGTAGTTAGTCTGTCTTCTCCATAGGAATATATGTTGACATTAGTGACAAAACATGAATATCAACAGCATGATCAGTAACAAAAACTGATATCATCTAACAACATTTACATAGTCAAGCAGCACCTGACATCATTCCTTTAGTGTGTACAATATTTCATTTAACGCCTTTGTTGCTCTGTTGTAACACCTTTTCAATTCTATTTTATGCCTGATCTGTTTCAAGTAGTGCGTAGTAATTTTTCAAATACCGCGTGTAGTTCTGCAAAATACCACGTAGACAACATTAAAGTAGTGCGTACTATCCTGTTAAATGACACATAGAGTTCTCTATATTTTTCAGCTTGTAGGTTATTAAAAATAGAGAATTAATACTGTGTAGTTTCTGATTTGCAGATGAGCAGGCATCCAAAGTGAAGAAATCTGAGCAAAGAGTTTACAAGGAAGATAAAGAGGTAAGAATCATTTCAAAACATGCAAAATAAATCCATAATTTGATTATTTTGGAAAGCCTAGGAGAAGAGGAAAATCTTATTCAACATTATGTTAAGGTTGTAAATGATTATAAAATCAAGTTTCCTACATTAAATTGAGATAAATCTATTTAGGATCTTTAAAGAATTTACAATTTAGAAAGGATCCTTAAACTTTGTCATCTCAATTTCTTTGTTTTTCTTTTGCTTTCTTGGTTTTTTTGACTAACTTTGTTGGAGGAGAAGGAGAGGGAACGATCGCCACTAGGTGAGTGAAAAAGTAAGAAAAACACTCATAAATGCACCTAGCCTTTTCTAGCTTTGAAAATGTATTTTTCTCAACAAGCTTGCATTTGATTAAATTGTGACATTCATTTTCCAAACTAGTCTAATTAGGAACCTATTATTGTTCACCAAACGAGACATTAGGCCTATGCTCTCAACTCTTGAAGTTCATCAAAATGCCAAACATGTTGGATTTGGGGATAGAAAGAAAGGTTAGGGAATGAACCAAATATTTGATTTTTAAAACCTCCTTGTCGAGATGTTGGAATTAACATTGTTAAACATGTTTTGAAGAGAAGAAAGAAGTAGGGATATGCTCTTCACTCTTTGAGTGAATCAAACTCCTAAACCTACCTATTTGATTCATTTCTTTCTTTAATAGTAACATGTTAGAGCTATTGAGGGTCTACCTCCCAAGTACATCCTTATGAGGATGGTGAGAGGGAACGACCCAAGTGGGAGACAACCATCTTAGTCGTGCTAAATCTAACCCACTATAATAAAAACACATTCATTCTCAAAAGGGTGGGTGACAAACCAGTGTTGAGAATTTTCACCTCATCTAGTAGTCCTTCAAGATTATGCAAATTCATATTTTCATGCGTGTGGGAGGCCCTTGTAATGGGGGTATAAAAACTCATCATTTTTTTGAATGAAAGTTAAATTAAAACCCAGTTAAGTAGTAAGCTTACCTTCTAAAGCCATTATTTACAAGCCAATCTGACCTTAGGTAGATTATGTGGAATTCTTTCTTGTTATTTAAGAGCTATGAAAATGTCTGAGAACATACACTTTGTGTGGTTTAAAGAGTAAAGAAACAAACTTTGATGTGTGTGTGTTGTGTTTGTTTCTGCATTTTTCAAACAAGAAAACATCCTCAAAATCTGATCACAAGATAAATTTTTTTAAAAATCAATCAAACAGTGACATAAATTTTCCTGGTTAAGTGATGCCTACAAATATTCTTTTTATGCATGCAAACTATTGTGTGGCACCTAACAACCAAAGTAGCGCGTACCAATTCTTAAACTATGCATGGTAATCTGCCAAGTTGCATGTACAACTACAAAGTACCACGTACCAACATTCAAACAACGTGTACTATGTTGCAAAGCAACACATAATATCATTCTAGTGAGTGCGTAAACAACATTAAAATACCGCGTACCAACAATCAAACAACACATACAGACTAAGAAGGTAAAAAAGTGGACACTTCCTGAGGGTTTGGACAAATTTTTATTTCATAATTGGATAAACTTTTGGGAGTTCTCGCGGTGTATCATTTTGGATTGATCAGATTCCCTCAAATTGGAAAAATTCAAAAAAATCATTTTTAGGGATTGATCGAAGGGATAAGCCAAGAAATATTTGATTCATCCAAATGTAGGCTTTTACTAGATCCCATTATATCAAGTCTACCTTGCAATATGACGGTACATATTTGAGGCAAGAGATTATTTTCCCAAGTGACACATTCACTTCCCCACAATGAACGATTGAACCTACAAAAGAGGTGGAACCAAATAGGATGTCTTTTCCTTTTGGTAATATGGATCCTAACCTTATTAATTTTGTCAATATGGACACCACAAACAACCAATTTAGTGGAAATACAAATGCCAATAATAATGGGGGTAATGGAGGAGGAATTGACCCTAATAACCAAGGGTTGGACAACAATGGAGCTAATAATGACTCTCAAGATGAGGAGGCTACCGAGGAAAGAGTAAACAAAGCAGTGCAAAGTCCATTCTTCATGAAACTCATGGACAAATTCCTAGAAAGAGATAAGGAGAAGTATTTCTTTGACCTAGAACAAGCGGGGGTAAAACTTCTCCATGATTATGATGTTAATCAATTGAAAATGAAATAAGATGAGACTAATCTCATCGACATCATGAATAAATAGTTTAATTTATTTCAAATGCAATTGGACAGCTTGAAAAAAATGGGGGTTCCTAAACCCTTTTCAATCGAAGCATTATGTCCTTTCCTATTTCACACAACCCTAATTATGGTGCCATTCCCTACTAATGTAGTTTTCCCAAGTATGAAAAATACGAGGCATCTGATCCAAAAGATCCCCTACGGGAATTTTGTGCATTGAGCTTGGAGTTTATGCATGGCACCACTTATTTAATGCGATTATTTGCAAGAAGCCTTGGAGGAATGGTGATGGAGTGGTTTTCTAAACTACCCTCCGGTATTCGTACTTTCAAATAATTGGCTTCAAAATTTGTGACACATGTTTCTTATAACATCAAACACGAAGTCACAATGATTAACTTATGCAATACGAAACAACGCGAAGGAGAAGGGTTCTTACTTTTCCTACAAATATGGAGAGTGGTATTTTCTCGATACCCTCAAAGTGTTTTCGAAAAGGAAAAGATGGAAGTTTTCATAAATAGCTTGAATATAGAAATGAATTACCGTTTGAGATTACAATGCCCACGTTCTTTCCAAGACCTAATCAGAAATGTAGTCACAATGGAGGAAGTGTTATTGAAAAGTGGAGAAATCAAACTCTAGAAAGGGAACAAAAATTCCAATAATAACAATACTTATAACAACAACAATAATAGAGCTCCTCCTAATAACAATCGGTTTTGGCTCAAGAACACTAACAAGGGTTTGGTAAATGATGGAGAGGTGGAAGCAAACAACTTAAAATCTACTCCCTTTAATCTTACACAAGGATCAAACCAAGCTAAAAATGTGAATCAAGAACCTAAGGTTCCCTTCAATAATAACAACAATTTTGGGAATAACCAAGAGGCTAACAAGCCTAAACCCTTCTTTTCTTCATCACCTAGAAGGAAATTCACACTCTTGGGCGAACCTCTTGAAAATGCGTTGAGGACTCTCGTTGTGAATAAAATTATTGACTTACCTAAATCTCAACCCTATGAGCCACAAGTGAAACCATCATGGTGGAGTGAGTCGAACCATTGTGAATATCATCAGAATAGAGGGCAAAAGACAAACGATTGTATGTGATTGAAACATGTGGTGCAAGACCTCATGGATAATGGAGTGATAAAAGTGGAAGGACCCCAAAATAATGAAGATCACATGGCTTTCAAAACACCTTTCTTCAAACATGAGAAAGGGGAATCTTCAAATACTAACAACAATGGCAATAATTTAAGAGGTAACATCAAATTCAACTTTACCCATAGCTATGATACTACTATCAATGCTCTATCAGGACATGAAAATACTATCAATGTTGTGGTGATGAAGGAACAACCAAGTAAAGAGACCTCTAATGTTGTTACTAGGGGGAAAGAAGCAAGGACCACCCTAAAAGGAAGTTCTCCTAAACCATTTGGTCCTACTCAGGCAACCACTTTGAGAAAACAAACACCTTCTTCAACGAAGCCCTATAGTTTAGTGGTTCAATTGTAAAAGACACTTGCTCAAATTTCTATCTCGGAGCTATTGAAACTTTTTCCTAATCATAAAGAAATCTTGCAGAAATCTCTTGTGGAAACAAACATTCCTGAAAAATTGGAGGAAGAAAGGTTTCAAAATATGGTGGGTCATCTTTTTTCACCTCATTGTCTATTGTTTTTCGAGAAAGATGACATGTCTATAAATCATCCTCAAAACTCCCATTGAATATAGAGGTATTGATACAAAAGAACCATGTCAAAATATTCTTCATTGATGGAGGAGCTGGTCTAAATATTTGCACCTTGATTCTAGTTAAAGCTTTAGGGTTATCCGAATCATCCATTGATCCAAAGAAGAAAATCACTATCAAATCTTATGATGAGGAGGAGAGGTCTTCCAAAGGAATGATGGAGTTTCTCATTCAAGTGGGGAAAATAAAAAAGGATATCGTTTGTCAAGTCCTAGATATGAAGTTAACTTATAACATCTTGTTAGGGAGGTCATGGATTCATAAAATGCAAGCGGCGCCTTCAATATATCACCAATGTATCAAGTTTCTATACATGGGTGAGGAAATTACTATTGGAGGAGATTCAAATCCATTTCAATATTGTAACATGGTGAAACATATACATGAAATATTTATTCCACACAATAGACAAGGATCCATTTCTATGCAATCATTGAAGAAACTAAGGAAGAAGGTCCTACTTCAAAATTGAATGCTAATTCTACCTCAAGTCACAATGAAACTAACTCATCCACATCGACTAAGGGAAAAGAGAAGGTTAGTTTTACGGGTGAAATTTATAATGACATTTTGGTAAAAGTTTCTATTCTAAGAGAAGAAAGTTCAAAACCTTCAAGGGTTGAAAGAGAGGAAGCCAAAGAAGAAAATTATCAAAAGATGAGTGAAATGACGCACAAGTTTGAGAAACAATATAAAATCCATCAAAAGGGAGTGGGGGAATATTCTATTTCATTATTTGACTTACCCACTTCTCCAAGGACACATGGAAAACCTTCTAGTTCTCACCCACCTGAAAAGTAAAATTCCCATTTTGTGAGAGAAAGTGATCCATCAGCCTTAGAGAAACAAGACAATGAAGTCTTGCAATGGCTTTGCAAAGATGAGGATAGTACAAGTGTTCCAATGGAGAGAGTTCAGCATGTTAACATTCAAACCAACCAATATGGAAAAGGTTTCCAAATCATGCAAAAGATGGGTTACAAGGGAAGAGGACCCTTAGGCATAAGAAAAAAGGCTTGTTAGTGGTAGAAACACTAAGAGGGGGGGGGGGGGGGGGGGAANAGGTGAATCAATGTTTGTCTATTTATTATATTTTAGCAACTTTAAACACAAATCAAACATATATCAATTGACTCTTAACACAAGAACACATAACACATGATATGATTAAGGGGAAACCTTGATCAGAGGAAAACCCCGGTGGGAATTAGTACCCACAAATATTGCACTAGTATAATGAACCTGTTAAATTTCCTTTGCCCTGTTAGGAGCAGTCTTTACAATGCAAGTACAATGACCTTGTGAAGGGTCTGACCCTGTTAGGAGTCTTTTATAAATAACCCTATTATGGGTGAGGACTCACTGTCCAAGAAGCATACTGCTCAATAGGATGAAGGCTACAACCTCCTTGATAATAGATATACACTATATCCAAAAGAGAACTGTTGTATGTGACACAATTGTCTAATCAGTTCCAGTTATGTGCTGATGCTCTTATAATCTTAAAGAGCTTTATCTCATTCTGACATCTTATATTGTTCTTTTATATCTCTTCTCTGCATATTCGACAACACTTTCTAATACAACTTTGCATATATATATATATATATATATATATATATATATATATATATATATGTTCATGCCTGAATATATGCGACCATAAACAAGACCTTAGTCAGCCTAAAAACAATATTTACAATGCTTCCAAACAAAATGGCTTAAGCGTGTTTACAATATTAATTAAGAAATGATTACAAACATACTATAATAGGCGCTTGGCCTTTACATAATAAAATATTATACGCTAATCCAAAAACTAAAGTCGGCTTCATACTCTATTTTATGAACTTTTAGTGTACTTGATCTTTCTATAGCTTGTCTGTACTAACATTCCATACAATGCATGTATAGGGTAAGCATAAAAAAATATAATAGAGCTTATGTCTGAAGGCGCTTAGTCTGAATCGGTCATACGCATGTGTGTTGGTGCTCTGATCGACTGTATATCTCTGTTCTGCTCTGTCTTCTATACTTAGCCATTTTCTCTTACAAGTTTATTTGACAAAACTTCATATGACTTTGTTTCCATAATGAAAACACAACATAAGTCACATTCTCCCTGAGAGTCAACTTGCCAACAATCTCCCCCTTTGTCATTAATGGCAACAAAGGAATGTGGCCAAGTTACTCAAACTTAGAATAACACCAAAAAATTGTATGTCATCTTCTTCTATTCATACTTCTTAACATATATATAACATATACACATAATCCTTATATACATTACTCCCCCTTTGACATTAATGACAAAGGTGTCAAAATTGTAAGTCCTTGAGTACTTACTCCGAGTATACATCTGGATAAGCTATTTGCAGATTCTTGATCTCTTGCTGCCAGAATGCCTTTAGTGCATCAACTGTTTGTAGATGGGCACATAGGGCATATGTAATATTTTCCATCTTGGTCAGATCCATGCCGGGTCCTTGATCATAGGTAGAAATGGTTGCATCTATCTATTTGATGTTCTCATTCAAAACTGCTAAGGATGGCGCAAGTGCATTTCTCATTTGAGTCTGCCTGATTCTTATCTTACTGATCTCAATTTTAGCTTTTTCTATCTTGTCTATCTGCCCTTGATAGATATTGTTGCAGATGTTTATGTCTTGAGATGATGTTTCAACTAATTGTCTTATGTTGTCAACCAAGATATTTGCCTCTTCTATCTTTTTGATATGCTTAGAGGTGAGTTTGCCTCTGTCCATGCAATTTTCTATTACCTTTCTGCCTTTTGATGCCAACTCTTTCAATATTGTCTGACCAATCTTTAATGAATTTAAATCTAAAGAAAAATTCTTTACTAATTTATTCAATCTTTCCTTTTTATACTCTTCCTTTGTAATTTTAGTAGTTGAGTCTACTAAACTTGTAAAGTGTGCCTTGAAGCTTGTTAGGATGCTATCTACATCATCAACTGACTAAATTTTAGTCACTTTCTTGTCTGCAGGCACTAGGTCATTCAGAATGTTTACTAACTCCAAAAAGAGAGGGTTTCTCATAACTTGTTTCTCTTTGGCTTTTTCCATGGCTAGGAAAGTGATCTTGATCAAGTCTTCTTCTCCTCATGCATCTAGACTTGCTGAGTCAGGAGTAAAACTTGACAATAATGAAGTTGATGGTTGAATGGATGGGGTGAATATAGTATTCTGACTAGTATCAATACATTCAATTTTTACTGGGATCTCCATAACTGGTGTTTCATTAGTTTTATTGTCTTCCTCTTTATTCAAATATGTTGAATCTTTACAGGGAACTTCATCTTGTAAATATGTGTCATTAGTGCATACCTCCTTTATCTCCTCAGTGCTTACAAATGATTTTTCAAAATTTTCCATATCATTGTTGGAAGCGGTCATGGATATCTTGATATCATCAATCACAATAGTTTCTCCTGAATCTTTGACTGTATCAGAAGCTATTTAAACTGAGGGCGCTGAAAGTTGTGGACTTGTCTTAGGTGCATTTTGAATCACTAGTTCTGTAACCTGTTTGGGAGGAACTGGAGTTACCTTTGCTATAGGCACCATTGATGGATACATAGGTCTATCCAGAAATACTTTCTCAAATGCTTTCTGAGTCTCTTCACCAACCAGATCATACTCTTTATTCATGATATGAAGTGTTCTAGTTTTGGTTCTGAGATGAGGTTTTACCAAATCCAATAGTATGAATTTCTCATCATGTGAGCATATAGGGAGAGGACTATCTAATGTTTCTTCTCTTATCCTCATATCCTCTTCAATTGCTTGCCTCTTTAATACATCAAGTGTGTTCCATACCTTGTCTAGTATGACTGTTTTAAGTTCCAATACCTTCTTTTTGAACTTAATCATGTGAGAGATGATCATAGAATGAATTTCTGATTTTTCTCTCTTAATATTTGTCATAGACATTCTTGATAGATTCTAGTCTTCCTTCATTAACAATTCTGTTCTTTAGGACTGTTAGACTAGGTCTAAATCCTACCTCAGGAGGGGCTTGAGTGTTCTTTACCTTTCTCCTTGTGGTCCTTGAGGATGGATGACTTGTAGGAACTTGCTTCTTCCTTCTGGTTAACTTAATGGGTACATAAGGTGGAGAGGATTCTAGATCAATGGTGGTTGATGGTGCAGATGTACCTTCATCAGATTTATTCTTCTTCTTCTTACGCATATCATCAGACTTTTCCATTTTCACTTGTGTGGGAGTTTTCTCAAGTTCTTTAGCTATCTTAGCTTCCCTAGCTCTGTCTAGGTCTTCTTGTGTAACACCATGAACTTTTAGGATATTTGAGGTAATCCTTGATGCCTTCCTTTTGTTGTCTGCATTGTACAAGACAAAATAAACTTGATTTGTCTTTTCTCAGTAGGTACCCCATCTAGGTTCATTGGGATCCTTGGGCGCAGATAGGAGGACTTGTGCATGACCTTCCAAAACATGTTCTCAACTTCATATCTGAGAGGGTGAATCCATTTTGTTCTAGGATCAACTGCCTCCATGCAAGTACAACCAATTTCCGTCTTGAAACATATGGTGTCTTTGTATTTCTCAACTATCTTCTCAGGTATCTTGAACCTTTTCTGCATTTTAATCCTGAAATTTTTGATATCCATGTCCATAGAATCCTTCACGCTGCTCTCTGATGTAGCCTTGAGTGATATCTAAGACATAGTAGGTTTAATCTTGTCTAGGTAAAGGTTGGCAACTTTACCTTCTATGTGGAAGTAGAGATAGATGTTCAGTAAGCCAAACCTGAATATCTTGCTCTTGTCATGCTTAATAGCTCGAATGTTGTCAATCAGTTGAGCACACAATATCTCACATAGATTATACTGAGTATTATCTTTCACCATCTTTACTTCTGCAAGGAAAGTAGCTACAGATACACTATTTAGTTTTCTTGCATGCTGAAATTTGTAACCTAGTATCATGGTGACTAGTTTTATGTCATCTTCCTTAATGGGATTAACTGCCATACCGTGCCTATCACTTTTGGATAAACTTGCTTGTTCAACCTACTTTTTCACATCTTTACCAGTTGGAAGAACTGGTTCTGTCTTAGGAAGTCTATTCATGTCATGAATTATATCTGTAGTAATACGGATGGGAATTTCACCAATCCAATAAAGATAATCATGAATTCTGCTCAATAGGATTTTCACCCTTTTTGGCTCGTAAAATTTGTGCGCTTTGGAATACTCAAAAATAGGGTTATCAGTGATATGTGCATATTCATCCTTGAATGAATAGTCTGGTTTCATCATTGAATCCATAAGAGTTGATATGTTGTTATCCCCAATGGTTTCCTTCTTACAGTAGATGTAAGTGCGAATGTCTTCCACGTGTACGACTCCTAGCGGAGTCTTAGAGAATGCCCCTTCTACATCATCTAGAATAGACTTGAATGGATGTTTTTTAAAGACAAATCTCTTCCTTTTAGTAATGTCAAAGACTATAGGGGTTTCCATACTCACTTGTTGATCGACTAAATAGGGTTCCACCGCAATTCAAAAAGACGCGACTGCTAGGGTTCCGTTTCAACTTGCAATTTGTTCACAAACTGATCAAATCAATACCTTTGAATGATTTGATGCTTAGTGCTCCTATGATCTACAAATTTTATGATCTCAGATGTAAACAATGAGGATAAATGATTGTTTACCGACTTATATAAAGGTTACTGCATTTAATGCTTGCTACCGTACACGGTTTCCATTGAGATTTTCAAACTTTAATCTGAATAAAGTAAAGGCAATGCATGCATGCATACAACCTTAATTCATGATCACATATATGAATCCATAGGTGCATACTCGGAGGTGAGTATACCAGCCACACAAGGGTTCAGAGCTAGAATAGCTCCCCCTAAGACCATGAGGGTCAACTATACATAAGTAGAAGGTGCGTCTACTGAGGATGCATCTACTACCTTGTTCTCTTCATTATCTTTCTTTACTTCAACCCAAATTTTATCTGAATTAGGTTTAGCTTGCACAAACTTAACTTCTCTTGATTCTTCAAAAAGAGACTTTTTAGGATTTTTCTTGTCTTTGTGTTTTTGACCTGCCAAATCTTGAGATGTGTCCAACTTTTCCATATGAATGAAAAATGATAGGAGGTCTGATGTTATTCATCATGTTGCATTGCTTAGCTGTGTGTCCATTGTAATTACATATCTGACATGTAATATTCTGCAAGTTTCTTTGAGGTTGATTTCTCTGATTGTATTGAGTCTGATTCATTTGGTTCAATTGTGATTGATTTCTTTGATTTGTCCTACAATGAATAGCCCTGTGACCAAACTTATTACAAGAGTAACAATAACCATTAAAATGTCTTACTTCGTTACAATCTCTTGCCAAGTGTCCATGCTTGTTACAAGCATAACAAGTTCTGTTAACTTTCTTGAGTTCATCTTTAGGTGGTTTAGTTTTTGTCTTTGCAACATTCTCCTCTTTCTTTTCTTCTGTAGATGCTTCTTGTGCTTTCTTTGTTTCTTGCATTGAATTGATTTCAATTTGAGCTACACTGTATCCCATACCAGTGGTATCACCTTTTAACTTTTGTGTACACAGTTGTGATTGAATCAGATCAGAACTTGTGTGTAGTTTATCAATCTTATCTTTTGCTCCTGATAATTCAGATTCTATCTTTTTCTTGATGTTTTCTAATTCCAAGATTTTCAAGTTCACTTGCATAAGTTCATCATCTAATTGTTTGCTCTCTTTGGTCTTTTCTTCAATGGTTGTTAGGCTATCTATAAGTTGTTCATTCAGATCTTCAATTTTATCTTTCAAAGACATGTTCTCTTCATTCAGCTTCTTGACCATTTTCCCAAAGTCATTGGTAGAGAAATCTTTCATATCTTTCCTTAATTTCTTGATAAGCATTTGAGAGCCATCAACTTTTAGTTTAAGTTCCTCATTTTCTTTTTCAGATCTATCAAGATCTTCAAGGGCTGCTTCAAGATTTTTTTTCAGATGTTTTGCTTCTGCTGAATCCATGATCTCCTCAAGTAGTTAAACTTCTTTTACAAAGGACCAGAGCTCTGATACCAATTTTTAGAAATACTGATAGGGGGGGGGGGGGGGGAANGGGGGGGGGTGAATCAGTGTTTGTCTATTTATTATATTTCAGCAACTTTAAACATAAATCAAATATATATCAATTGAAGATTAACACAAGAACACATAACACATGATATGATTACGAGGAAACCTTGATCAGAGGAAAACCCCGGTGGGAATTAGTACCCAAAAATATTGCACTAGTATAATGAACCTGTTAAAGTTCCTTTGCCCTATTAGGAGCAGTCTTTACAATGCGAGTACAATGACCTGGTTAAGGATCTGACCCTGTTAGGAGTCTTTTACAAATAAACCTATTAGGGGTGAGGACTCACTGTCCAAGAAGCTTACTGCTCAATAGGATGAAGGTTACAATCTCCTTGATAATAGATATACACTATATCCAAAAGTGAACTGCTGTATGTGACACAATTGTCTGATAAATTCTGGTTATGCGTTGATGCTCTTATACTCTTAAAGAGATTTATCTCATTCTGACATCTTATACTATTCTTTTATATCTTTGCTCTGCATATTCGACAACACTTTCTAATACAACTTTGCTTGTCATATATATATGTTCATGCCTGAATATACGCGACCATAAACAAAACCTTAGTCGGCCCAAAAATGATATTCACAATGCTTCCAAAAAAATTGGCTTAAGCACATTTACAATAGTAATTAAGACATGATTACAAACATACTATAATAGGTGCTTGGCCTTTACATAATAAAATATTATACGTTGATCCAAAAACTGAAGTTGGCTTCATACTCTATTTTCTGAACTGCTAGTGTACTTGATCTTTCTGTAACTTGTCCGTACTATCATTCCATACCATGCGTGTATAGGGTAAGCATAAAAACATATCATAGAGCTTATGTCTAAAGGTGCTTAGTATATTGGTCGTACGCACATGTGCTAGTGCTCTGATCGACTGTATATCTCTGTTCTCCCCTGTCTTCTATACTTAGCCATTTTGTCTTACAAGTTTACTTGACAAAACTTCATATGACTTTGTTGCCATAATGACAACACAAAATAAGTCACATTCTCATTGAGAGTCAACTTGCCAATAGTTAGAACCCATTCAACCTCCTTGGAGATCCAATGATGAAAAATCAAGCCAGGACATTGATTTTGTTTGAATCAACGCGCTTTGCACATCACTTAAAGAGGGGTATTTATAAACACCTAAATTTGGTTAGGTGTACTTAATAAAATCAAATGACAAGCCTATCAAATCAAATGGAAGCTAATCAAGTCAAATGGGGCTAAATTAAATCAAAATCAAAGGATCAATTAATAAAGACATCAATTAATTAAATCTAAGCCTAGAAGGGATTAATCAAAACTATGTAATTGATTTAAACAATTAGTTATATAGTTTAAATAAAAAAAATCAAATTCAACCTATTCCCTTACATGGCTAATTTAATTAATTAATTGAATTAGTTAAATCCTATTTTCTTTCAACAAAGGAGACAAGAAATTGAGGCCAATGAGAATTAAGAATTTAAAGCAGATGGATCACTCCAAACTTTATAATCGTGATCACTCATTTGACCCTTCAACATCCTCACCACTTAATTTGTCTCTTTGTCCCAACCTTTAAGACCAACATTTAAAAGGTCTCTCCATTTGAAACCATTTGAAAGCCTTCAACTCAACCAAGCTTGAATCATGATCAAATTAACTCTACCCCCTACCCTTGGGAAATCCTATAAATACTAAGCATTTTGAGAACATTAAGGATCCTAGACATTCATGAGAAATTGCATCTACACTATAGAGAAATCACTTTGAGATCATAACATTTTGAGCATAATAGTGCATTTTGAGAGCAAAATTAAATGAATTGTATGACAGTTTTAGGAATTTGAGAGCGAGATTAGGCATATATCAATCATCATTTCTCATTCTAGGACTATCAGTAATGGAGATTAAGGTTGAGAGCTTCATTAGCATGCTTATTTAGAGAACCATGAAATGCTTATTGTTTATTTGTCAATTATTTACTTAATTTAGATTATCTTTCCATAGAATTGATAGATTTCTAACTAATTTCATGAAGGTATAGTTTCTATATACATAATTTGTTTCCCTTTTCAAGACACTTTAATGCCAAGTGTCCGGGCTGATGAAACCTAAAGTATTTTATTGTATCAGGGCCTCTTCCCTCAAATCTCCCTCTATAGTTTGATATTCTTCCCCTAAAGGAATATCTAGATATTCTTTCTCCTTGGTTACTTTCATGGATTTATTCCCCAAAGTCCTTAGGACCTTGTCCTCTTCCACTACTTATACCTTTTCCCCTACTTCCAAATTCATTTTGTCCTCTCCTTCTACTACCTCGTTCATGTCTTCTCTTGAGTTTATCCTCAAACTTCAATGGTAATTGATAACATTTTTGTACTGTGGTAGGGCCACTCAAACTAAGTTCATCTTGTATTGTAATTCTCAATCCTTGCATGTATCTTGCAAGCTTCAAACTCTCAGGTTCTGCCACCTTGGACTCGATGAAAAGTATTTGGAACTACTCAATGTAACTTGAGACATCCATCTCCTTCTATCTCAAACTCATCATCCTCTTATAAAGTTTCACTTCATAATCTCTAGGAATGTATGCCTCTTTGAGTAAGGCTACCATTATTTTCCAAGTAATGATTTGATTCTTAGCTTTCTTCACCCTTTCATCTTGAGTGAAATTCCACCATGTGAGTGCATATCCTTTCAAATTTGACTTTGTAATTTTCACCCTTTGATTTTCAGGGATGTCTTCATAGTCAAACAATCTTGTGAGAGCATCAACCCAATCCATAGCCGCATCAGGGTCCATCTTTCCACTGTACATTGTCGGATTTAGTTTAACATCCATTATTCTCCTTTCCATGGACTTCAAGGTCTTCAAGATTAGCCTTTGGTCTGCACGAACCTCTTCCTCTTCCTTCTCAAGGGGTTCTTCACCACTCCCTTCCTCTTCATCTCTAGAGTTTCTACCAGCTCTTCTATCAACCTTCCCTTTGATTCTTTCCACTTCTCTCCTCAAATATTTGTTCTCTGCCATTTGTTCTCTCACTATTCTTGTAATTTATACATTTGTGATCCTTGATGGGATCTCAATATCCCCCTCTTTTGCAAAATTATAATCCTCCTCCTAAGGATCTATCTTTCTCTGATACCACTTGATGTAGCGCTCCCAACATCCTAACTAACTTGAACCCACTCAAGTCCTTACTTGATCAAAACAAGCATTCTACCCCTTTATCTTGGGATATCTCAAGCCAGGGCTCCAAACCTTCAATTTCTTCTTCCTAACTCACCAAATATTCATATTGAATCCCCCATAACCCCTTTTAGTGTTGCTCTCCATCATACACATAATTTTGTGTTGATTCTCCCTATTCCCTAAGTGTCTATGGTCCACCCTCCTTACTAAAAGGTACTCCAAATAAATTTCCAAGTCTTAGGATTTGTTGAACATGCCCTTAACACTCCCCAACACAACCAAAACTAACTCTTTTTTTTTTCTAGTTCGCCAACACCACAAGGGCCTAAAATGCACTGGTTTTCTAGTAGCCCTTTTTGAACACCTTTTCTAGTTTTTCTTCCAAATCTCCCAAAGGACCTAGAAAGATAATTGGAAGATAAAAACATACTAGTTGGGGTAGAAATTTTACCAAAAGGATAGGTATTGAAACGTTGGAAAACTCCTCTAACTTGGAAAACCTCACCTTGGCTTAGAAGGGCTAATTGGGTCACCTAAAGAAGGAAGTACCCTTCAAACCTTGGGATTTTCACATCCAACACTTGGAAAACCTTGGGGTGCATGAAATACCTTCAATCATCCATTTTTGGGTCTTGAAATTATTCCCATCAATAGTTATGGGGTCTGTCAGCATGTAGCCTATGGTTCTCTGCCAGTCACATACAAATGCCTAGCTAGGGTTTCATGCATATCTCTCCAAAACTGCAACCTCCCACTCTGAAACCAAATGCATCATAAAATAAACTCTCTAACCTCTAATATAACCTAGAACTAGATTTTTCCCATTGTTACATCTCAAGAATGGAAGAGATAAATTTGAAACCCTAGTTTTTGCCAAGTTTTCAACCTATAGGTGAGGTGACACATTTTATCTCTCAATGCTCCACCTTACGACCTCTATCTAGATTCAAATGAAAGATAACTCAATTATTCAACTTCCTATCAAGTTCATTTTTCCATTGGGATCTGTATAACTCTGTACACAATGAAAAACCATAGAATTTAATGGTAAATTGCAGTTTCCTTTAAATAAATTCAAATGTCTTCCTACAAATTATTCTTGACAACCTTGAATTTGATTTTTGACACTATTTATATCAGTTCCATTCATTTCAAACCAATTTTGGTTGGTTATGAATGTTGGGCAACCATATTTTGAAAATTTGCAACTAGCAACTTTTGTTGTTGACAATATTTGCATTGTTTGTTGACAACATTTGCAAATTGACTTCCTAATCATCCTAGGAACCTACCAAGGGTGCATTTGAAATTGTATGAATATTTGAACATAAAATCAACCCTTCCTAACATAATTCTACCCAAACCATGTCCATTTGACCATAGTTGACCATAAGATTCATAACACATCCTAAGTTACTAGGCCTTACAAGTTTGGACTTATTATATTTCTAGGATCCCTTGATCCCTATAGGAACTTGGCCTATCAAAAAATGTGCAATCGTGGAGGCATTGTGACCTCATTGTCTTCTTCAAGGGGTTCTCCTTTACTAATTCCTTTGTATTTGTTAGTACCTTTCTTCAGCTTCCTTATTAAATTTGATTCTAGCTCATCAGAACATTCACTCTCAGGCTCATCCTGTATTTTTGTAGCTTTAAAGGCAATTTCAGACTTCTCATTTTCTTTTCCAAATTTTCTCATCTCAAAAGTGGACAAAGTGCCAAATAGTTTTTCTCTGGTAGATTATTCGGATCATAGACTTCCTCAATTGCAAAGATCTTTTCATTGTAACTATCTAGTAGGGTCATCAAAATTTTCTCCATAATATCTTCATCTGTTAGAGTAACTCCTTGATTTTTGAATTCATTCACAACACTGCCAACTCTCTAAAAATAGCTTGCAATGTATTCTCCTTCTTCCATTCTTATATTTTCATATATATGCTTAGTGTTCAACTTCTTTAACAATTTAAATCTATCATTTCCTTCGTAGATATCTTTCAACTTTTTCCAAAATTCATAAGCAACGTTCAATGAAATAAATTTTGTCAACCCATTTTTTGACAAAGCGCTAAAGATATCATACATCACTCTTTCATTCTCTTCATGAGCCTAAATCTCATCTTCCGTAGTAGGTCCATTGGTCGATGCAACATATTTTGTCTCAACAACATTCCAAGTAGTACAACTCTGGGAATTCAAGTAGCCTCACATCTATACTTTCTAGAAACTATAGTCAGATCCATAAAACATATGAATAGGCAACTTGTATGCCATCAGAACTACCACAAGTGGCTAAGCTCTGCTTCGAGGAACTAATGCTATGATACCAATTATAGAATAGACCCAGATAACTCAGAGGTATGGTGAATCAGTTATCATAAAATAATTTTCATTAATTTAATCAATTCAAAGAAAACTTAATTCAATCAAATAAACATAACATATATAAAATTGAAAGCACAAATGAAAACCAAACACAATGAACACTAGGTTTACGTGGAAAACCCAAGATGGGAAAAACCATGGAGAAACTAATTGTCATGAAAAAGAACACCAATTAAGGTGATTTTTATAAACGCTCACTGTCAGTATGTTCACTAGAAGTAAGACTCACTACCAGTTGGTTCACTGCCGGTTGGCACACTACCGGTCGGGCTAACTACCCTAAATAAACAAAGTGGCTATCATAGATAAAACTTGTCT
Organism: Thuja plicata; assembly: GCA_018584345.1. Lineage (NCBI taxonomy): Eukaryota > Viridiplantae > Streptophyta > Pinopsida > Cupressales > Cupressaceae > Thuja > Thuja plicata. Next base: position 1,105,591 of record MU224127.1, read on the forward strand.
AACTATAAAAATAAGAAATAAAGAGAAACAATTCCACTACTGAAATCTTTCACGCCAACTTCAACACTAAAGAATAATATGCTATCACCGATTGCACACAGTCACACAAAGATGTTTGAATATCTTCACCTCAAGTTTTCATGCCTTTCATATACAGGCATCTCCATCGAACAAAATCATCCTTTATATATACTAGTACACGCTTCCATATTCATCCATGTCAACCAAGCACAATATTATGTATCATTTGACAAGTCAACCACATACACTTTGAAATAGGTTGCACCAAGACATTCTCGCAGTGGAAGGAATGAAACATGGACCACATTGAAATATCCTCGCTCAATGCAACACACTATCACATTATCCAAAGCCAATGAATATGATCTATACGCTACAATGCATATTATGTTTCTAAACCACAAATATCGATAACTACATAGGAATGGACCCAAAATCTCAATACATTACAACATTAATGGAACTAGGAAAAATCACAATCGAAGATCAAACATTATAGTACATCATCTAGAGCATGCTAATTCTAAACCACCAAAGCCGAATAGAACCGCAATCGAATATGTTGACATCAATGACAACAACAATAATCTAGATCACATTCTAACAAGTACATGTGGTTTAAAATTTAAATTTATGGGAAATAAAATATTTGGCGCATACCTCAAGTACCTCATGTTATGCAATATATGTGAAAGCTCTATGATATGTGGAATGGGCCATGCTTGAGTCAAACCTTGATATTTATTCATTGTTTATATTTATGTATAAATGATTAGAAGAAAATTAGATAGTTGAAGCTAAATATTAAGGGTTTAGTAAGTGATTAAAAAGAAAATTAAATAAATACTAAAAATATCTAATTTTGGAAAGAAGAGTATAAAGGCCTAGGTAAATAAATATTAGATATTTTTTTACCAAGTCTTATACCTTAAGAGTAATGGAAATAAATAAAGGAAATAAAAAAAAATATTAATTAAATAATAAACATATTATTTGATTAATAAAATGAGCAAACTAATATAATTGATCAATTATAGGAGATGTGATCAAGATTGATAAGATATCTATTTTAGATATTTTAAATATATATTTAGAAGATTGGATCTCTTGGATATTTGTATCTAGATTTTTCTTTATTTTATAATACTTGTATATTAAAATTCTTTCTTCTTAGTATTATAAGAATATTCCACATTCACAAATAATATTTATAAACCATAATCAAAGTTTTATAGTGATAAAATCAATATATTAGAAATGAAAATCTTTTTAAAATAACAATTTATTGTTCTTTTGTGCCATTTATCTTCTTCTAAATTAGAATAGATCTCGTGACTATGTAAAATTTAATGGTAACTATCTTTTGTCATTATATTAATATTATCATAAATGGTAAAGATATATAATATCAATTTTCAATTATTTCAATTAATTTATGCATATATTTTACTTTTATTAAATTTTTAATTGTACTTGATGGGTATCAATCTTTCAAATAATACTAATAAGATACATATGATTTGTTTATGAATTTTTTTTAATATTCATTTTTAGAAGGGTGAAAAGTTAAACTATATATCTGAAGTATTTTGTAAGATATTTTAGTGATGTTTTAGAGATCATAGTCAATTTCTTGGAATCTAAATGATTATTACATTTTCCTAATGAAATGAGTGATGCATTAAAAATTTAATATAAGGGATTGTATTTTAATCATTTTAAAAAAGATGTTGAATTATAATATTGTTCTTTCGACTATAGTTTAGAAAGGAAGAGCCTATCAATTAGTATTAAATAAATGATTACGTTTCAATTGTTTTTATTATATAATGAATAAAAAGATGTTGGGTTTTGAAAGCTTACTTTTAACTATAGTTTTGCAGGGAAGAGGTTATCAATCAAGGTAGTTTGGTCAACTAAAAATATGTATGATAGACGAGTACATCAAGAGCCTTACCAATCATCTATATTTACAATAATGAATTTATATATATTAAAATATCAGGATTATATAATATTAGAAAGTATCACCCCTTCATCTATTATAGGTCACAATTATCATTTTAATTTCCCAATTATAAATTTTCATCAATTGATTATTGGTTTGAGCTCAAGAAAAACAATAAGAAACAAAGCTAAAAAAAACTCTAGTTTAGAAAGGAAGAGCCTACCAATTAGTATTAGGGAAATGATTATGTTTCAATTGTTTTCATTATGTAACATGAATAAAAAGATGTTAGATTGTGACATTTTACTTTTGACTATAGTTTTGAGGGGAAGGGGTTATCAATCAAGGTAGTTTGGTCAATTAAAAATATGTATGATATACGATACATCAAGAGCATTATCAATCATCTACAATCACAATAATAGGTTGATATATATTAACACATCGAAATTATAGATTAGAAAGTATCATCTATTCATCTATTACAAATAACAATTATCATTTCAATTACCCAATTATAAATTTTCATCAATTGATTATTGATTTGATTTTAGACAAAGAATACGATCTATACATTACAATGCATATTATGTTGCTAAACCACAAATATCAATAACTATATTGGAATGAACCCAAAAGAAGGTATCTTAATACATGACAACATTAATGGAACCAGGACAAATCATAGCCAAAGATCGAACATATAACACGTCATCTGGAGCATGCTAATTCCAAACCACCAAAGCCAAATAGAACCACAACCGAATATGTTGACATCAATGACAACAACAATAATCAAGATCACATTCCAACAAGTGCATGGGGTGAATATCAAATTTAAATTTATGAGGAATAAAATATTTGGCCCATACCTCAAGTGTATCTCATGTTATGAAAGCTCTATGACATGTGGAATGAGTCATGCTTGAGTCAAACCTTGATAATTAGTCATTATTTAGATTTATGTATAAATGACTGGAAGAAAATTAGATAGTTGAAGCTAAATATTAAGGGTTTAGTAAGTGATTAAAAATACAATTAAATAAATACAAAAAAATATTTAATTTTGGAAGGAAGAGGATAAAGGCCTAGGTAAATAAATATTAGATATTTTTTTACCAAGTCTTATACCTTAAGAGTGATGGAAATAAATAGAATAAATATCAAAAAATATTAATTAAATAATAAACATATTATTATTTTTATATTAAATATAAGGAGATCACAAAAAAGGCAGCTACAATGAAGTGTACAAAATTAGAGGCCGAGCCTCACACCGAGAGTATTACAGTAATAGAGCAGCCGACAACCCTATACAAAGTGGGCAAATACAAAAGAAACCAGAACTACTAGTGAAAAATGTCTTCATGGGTGTCCGTCCATGCGGTCTAGCCCATAGAACCCTCCATCCACACAATGTTTTTCTTTTTTTGGATATGCGCAAGCATGTGGATTTTGTCATCCGTGATATTTTTCTTCTTTTTAACCTCCAAGTTAAGCAACTTTATAGTCTTCTCGAACATCCAAAGGTTGTCCATATTCCTCCTCCATTTATATCCATCCTTCATTTCAAAGATGAAGAACATGGCGTACCCCATCTTAAGGAATCTTTTAAGCTTTTCCTTATCAATCAACATAGTGATGTGTACTTGTAAGAAAGTTTTAAAATATGTGAGTTTTCGAAAAGACTCAGTAAGAACTCTGGGATTGTTTTGATACCTTTCCTCATTTCTACATTTCCAAATCTGCCATAGAATATTGGAAGAAAGAATATTCCAAAACATATTAGTATCTTTTTTCAGCCCATCAATATGCCTAGTAATAAATTCAAAAATATTAAAATTCTTAGGATAGGTAATACCAAACATAAGCCATATTTCCTTAGCAAAAACACAGTCAAAGAAAATGTATCTTCCAGACTCAGGAAGTCTGCATAAGTTATGATAATCAGCTGTAGAGGTGTCTTTTCTAATTGGGAGTATGTCAAGAATCAACAGCCATTTAAAGCACTTGATCTTAGGTTCAATTGAGCCTTTCCATAATTTACCAAAGAATTTCTTCCAAGAGTAGATATCAAGGTTGGAGTACCAAACAAAATTGACATGGTTAGTGATGGCATCATTATACCCAATCACGCTGTATATGTTTTTAGCTTTGATTTTGGACATCATGGTCCCATCTGGCCATATACAGTTCAGAAATCTATGAGAGTCCACATGACAAGTAGTAGGTAAATCCTTGGACGCTTTAATGATCACATTATAAGTTTTCTTTAGGGAGGCCGGGGTAGCAAATTTGTTACTAAGATCATCCCAACTGATGATCCTGTCATTCTCAAAGAGGTCAGCCAATTGAGTAATGCCCTTGTTACACCAAAATCTGGCAGAGCAACCTTGGGAGAGGGCAAGTGGTTTTCCAGATAAGTGCAAGTTCCACCAAATGGATCTTTCACCATATAGCTGATTATCATCATGGAAGGCCTTGTTAGTAATAAAATTCCTAACATGATTCCAGCCTTTCCAAATGGATCTAAAGACAACAGATCCTTGAACAACAATAGGAAAGTTTCCAATAATCAGATCACTAAAGGGTAGATTCTTCCAAGATTTAGCAAAATAAGATAATTGATCAGATTCTTATAAATCACAATCAACATTTTATAGTGATAAAATCAATATATTAGAAATTAAAATCTTTTTAAAATAACAATCTATTGTTCTTTTTTGTCATTTATCTTCTTCTAAATTAGAACAAATCTCACGACTATATGAAATTTAATGATAACTATCTTTTGTCATTATACTAATATTATCATAAAGGATAAAGATATATAATATCCATTTTCAATTATTTCAACTAATTAATTTATGCATATATTTTACTTTGATTAAATTTTTAATTGTACTTGATGGGTATCAATCTTTCAAATAATACTAATAAGATACATATGATTTTTTTTTAATATTCATTTTTAGAAGGGTGAAAAGTTAAATTATATATCTGAAGTATTTTCTAAGATATTTTAATGATGTTTTAGAGATCATAGTCAATTTTTTGAAATCTAAATGATTATTACATTTTTCTAATGAAATGCGTGATGAATTAAAAATATAATAAAAGGGATTGTATTTCAATCATTTTAAAAAGATGTTGAAATATAATAGTGTTCTTTTGACTATAGTTTAGAAAGGAAGAGCCTATCAATTAGTATTAAATAAATGATTACGTTTCAATTGTTTTAATTATGTAATAAATAAAAAGATGTTCGGTTGTGACATTTTACTTTTAACTATAGTTTTGAGGGGAAGAGCTTATCAATCAAGGCAGTTTGGTCAACTAAAAATATGTATGATAGACGAGTACATCAAGAGCCTTACCAAGGATTATATTATTAGAAAGTATCATCCCTTTATCTATTATAGGTCACAATTATCATTTCAATTACCCAGTTATAATTTTTCATCAATTGATTAGTGGTTTGAGCTCAAACAAAACAAAAAGAAACAAAGCTTAAAAAGTAATAAAACTATAGTTTAGAAAGGAAGAGCCTATCAATTATTATTAAAGAAATTATCATGTTTCAATTGTTTTCATTATGTAACATGAATAAAAAGATGTTGGATTGTGACATTGTACTTTTGACTATAGTTTTGAGGGGAAGGGGTTATCAATCAAGGTAGTTTAGTCAATTAAAAATATGTATGATAGACGATACATCAAGAGCATTACCAATCATCTACATTCACAATAATAAGTTGACATATATTAAAAAATCAAAATTATATTATTAGAAAATATCATCTCTTCATCTATTACAATCACAATTATCATTTCAATTACCCAGTTATAAATTTTCATCAATTGATTATTGATTTGATTTAGACAAAACACAAAGATACACATCTTAAAAGAAAAATCCTATATAAATAATGTACATAAGCTTACTTAACAAGTATTATCAGAGTTTTAGGTGTATATGAGATGAGGTGACCATTATATGAATACAAAATGGACAATTTAAAAGTTAAAGAAATCATATACTCTTAAAAGTATATCACACCTTATACAAATGAGGAAACTATATGTAACAATGAAACACATGCAAAAGAGAAGAAAAACAACTTATATTCAAAAATCTGTGTGCTGATTATGCTCATTTGTATCTAAAATCATAACCCAAACAACTCAAAAGTTGAAAACTATGTGCCACAGGCAGGGACAAAATCTTATTGCAGGTTTACAGTCACAAAATAGACAGGCCGGTCCATTGCAAAGCTGCATGATAGATACGTGAGATAGATAGTCAAGATTGCATGTACCAGCTTGCATGTACCACCTTAAATATCTAAGTATTTTAAGGTACTATAGAGCATATTCATCTTCCACGTGATTTAGATTTTTTCAAGTAAAGTGGCCATTTGGGTTCCTAAAGGTTGATCAACCCTTCAATTCATTCAAACGTTAAATAAAATAAATGAATTGAACTTTTCGTATCACAGTAAAACACCTCTTCTCTTCTCCAAAAGCCGTTTCTGAGGTACATGAATCCTTGAAAAATGTATTTTATTCCATATCTGCAATGCGTAGCTTTCCTAATGAGAATTAGTCGGACCAGTCCAAATGGCATATGTATGACTACGATCTATCTTTCTGCTTCAATGGCCACTTTTTTTCAAAGTTAATAAATGGGTAAAAGACAACGTTCTTGGATTGAAATGAGCCTTGACAGGTCAATTGAACTTTTGACTTGTAGATCTTTTGTATCTAGAAGATAGAGACTAGTCTTGTTCTATATGGGTAGGAAAAGCATTGAAAAAACATCTTTAAGAGCTTGTTAAGGAAGGTTCATAACTCTGGATGGAAACGAACCTTGACATGCAAAATGAACTTGTGACGTGTAGATCTTTTGTATCTTTTTGATGTATTCGGGTCATGGTACAGTGTTGAAAAACATATTTGAAGATCTTGTTAAATGACATTCATAATCTTATCAATATGAAAAGACAATGTTCGTGAATGGAAATGAACCTTGATATGCAAATGAGCTTGTGAGCTATGATGTTTTGTATTTGGAAGATAGAGATTAGTCTTGTTGTATATGGGTCATGGTAGTGTTGAAAAATCATCTTTAAGAGTTTGTTAAGAAACATTCATAATCCTATTGATACAAAAAGACAATGTTCTTGGATGGAAATATATCTTGACATGCAAAATGAACCTTTGACTCAAAATATTTTGTATCTCGAAGATAGAGGTTACTCTTGATGTATGTGGGTCATCGCAGTGTTGGAAACATCTTCAAGAGTTTGTTAAGAAAAATTCATAATCTTATCAATATTAAAAGACAATGAATTCTTAGATGGAAGCAAACCTTGACATGCAAAATGAACTTGTGACCTTTAGATCTTTTGTATCTAGAAGATAGAGATTAGTCTTGATGTATATGGCTTGTGGTGGTATTGAAAAAAGCCCTCTAAGATCAAGCTAAGAAATATTCTTAATCTTTTTAATATGAAAAAGAAACGTTCTTGGATGGAAACAAATATTGACATGCACAATGAATTCGTCATGTATAGATCTTTTGTATCTAGAAGATAAAGATTACTCTTTATGTATATGGGTTGTGGTAGTGTTGAAAAACACCTCTAAGGGATAGCTAAGGAAGTTTCATTTTCCTGTGACAAGATTGTTGATATGAAACAATGGTTTTTAATATAATTGACGTAGACACAATGTTATTTATGCACTAAACATTGTTTTGGTGAGGGTGACTTGGAATTTGAATCAATATGCAAAAGGGTGATATACAAACCTTATGTGAAACTATGGTTTTTTAACAAAGAGACAATAAGTCAATAGAGTTTAGTACCATGATAGGAGTGGTAATGACTCTATGAGTGACTCAAGTAGATAATAATCCTTCTATTGGCTTGGGCAATATATCAGTTTTAGATGATTAATGATGGATGCAAATAATGTAATGAGCAATGGCCTTTTATAGTTGTCTTAGACACACAATTTGAAAGTTTTCGTAGAAGAGTTAATTTAATGACTAGTTGAAAAGGGTTGGATAGGGCCCATAATTAAAATTTAATTTATATGATGATGATTCAACTGGACATAGATATCTAAATGAACTAGGTCCAATCATGAGAAAAAATTTGAAGCTGAGAGAGTAACATGTAATTTGAGAGTTGATAAATATTAAGCATGAATTTAATTCTATTTATAATTGTAAATTGAGTATTGGGTCAAAGATTTGCCAAATCAGTCAAATTTTATGGTAGAAAAAGTTCACGATACACACAAAAATTGATGCAAGAGCATCAAGGGTGTAAGAGCAATCTTGCATCACCCAAAATTTTTGTCTAGTAATTTGTTTTAATAAGGACTATATTTGGACAGGGTTACTATTTTTGGCAAGTTTACTATTTTTAGTAAGTTTTTTATTTGAGCACAGATTGTTCCAATTGCTTCCCTAACAATTCATTTTGGATATATATACTTTCCAGTAAAGTTTCATGGCAAGATAAAGTATTGTTTTGAAGATATTGATTTTTTTGTTTTGGTGGGGTGGTAAAAAAATTTGAACTCAGTTTTGAAGGTTTTAGAGGGTCTGAAAGGGGTCAATCCTTGATTGGTTGGTGATTCAAAAGTTATTTGTGGGATTTTTGAAATGGGGCTATAATAGCCAATCGATTCAATGGCTCACAAATTATGGTTTTCAAAAGTTGAGCCATTAGAACTCCAATTTTAATACAAAAGGAAGAGAGAAAAATCATATAAGGAGGGAAATTGAACAACCGGGTGCCAAAATGGGAAAATTTCACTTTCCAGAATATTCTAAGGCAGTTAATTGTGCTACCTATATAGGGCTGAAGGGGGATTTTAGGGTTTAGTTCCAAAAGTGTAGATTGTGGCTCTGTCTTGCATATTATTGTAATGAAAATTCCCATATGGCTATAACATGTCATTTTTATGAATATTTTAATGTCATTTCATTGAATATAATAGAAAGAAAGTGTTTATGTTCTTTCAAATTAGTAATAACTGAGGGGGGGGGGGGGGGGGGGGGGGGGNGGGTTAATCAGTGGCCTAAAAAATATTCCAATAATCAACCCTTAAAACTTAGTACCACAAAATTATAACTCTAGTTATCTTCAGTCCTATAAGATGAATGCCTCCAAATACTTAAATCAAATTACTCCTCCTCAGAATGCTTTGTAAAACCTTCTACTTTAGATTTACCGATTAGCAGTCTACCAATTTACCGAAAGACAGTAAATTATCTAGTGTATACCGATCAATCCAATTAAGTTAAGTGTAAAGAAAAACACTAAAGTAATGACTCATAAACACATTGACACATGGATTTTTAGCGTGGAAACCTTGTTAAGGGAAAAACCACTTGGGACCGGTAACCCAGAATTTCCACTCTTTTGAAGTGAGCTCGGTGAAGAGCCAACCCTGTTAAAGGTTACAAACACATTGTTAGGTGTGACCTTGTTAGAGGATTTAAAATTTTAGTCTGCCACTTGATATCGGGCATCTCTATACTACAATCCTTGATCAAACACTCACTTGGCCTGTCAATAGGTATCTGGCATCTCATACAATCTTCATGATCAAACTTTTTGATACTCCATTGGATGTATCTCAATATAGAAAGGATCTTTAAATCCCGCTTGGTTAAGAGACTTTCTCAATCAATGGTTAAACTGAAACAGTATGATCTATTCACATATACAACTATACTTGTAGATTTTCAGATCTATTGTAATCTCACAAACTATTCTAATCAATATGACTCTGTTTATACCTTTGCTCCACTTTGATTCTGCTCGGTGATGCTATTCTCTGTTGCTCGGTGTTTGCAGAATTCTTTAGCTCTTTCCTTAGCTTGTTGATCAACAATGTATGAAGTTTCTCTTTAACATCCTCTATTCTCTTTCTCCCCACACAATTCATAATGAATTGAGTTGTCTCTTAAATAGACATGATATCACTGTTGTTTAGGTTCTTGATTTTCTTGATCTTGGCGTGATCCACAATTATCGCCAATTAGATTTAAAGCAAAACTCCTATTTCATCTCGCTAAGATCTTTTTTCCAACTAGACAAATCAGCTTTAAACCAATCACTTATCTCTGGCTTATCTTGTCGATGAAAACAATGATAACTACCAGTTAACTCTATATTTAGCTATGCCAGCTAGATATTTTGTTGTTTGTGAACTCCAGTTATTTTCAGTTTAACTCTCTGATAGCGTCGGTCAATACTTCAATTTTCCTTGGGCTTCTCCGTCAGTTTACACTATGTTTTTGGCCGTTGGGTTTTCTTGTGATTCTGCTCGTCGGTAATGCTCCTCAGTTTTCTTTCTCGGGCATCATTGTGACTTGGTTGTCGGTGATCTCTATCTGTCAGGTTCCATTGACCGTCGGTGTTTGTAGTCACAATGTAAATGCTTGTCTTTTATGCATTATAGAAAGCATAATCTTTATCTCTCTGATCCTCTGAAGTATTTGAAACTTTGATTATAACCAATTAGATTATATCAAGTTGACATAAATGACAATACAATCCATTAACTAATTTAATGTCTTGCACTATCCTTCTGCATTTTGGTTATCAACTTAACATATTCAAACATTCAATCAGTTACATGTCATCAATTTCTCCCTTTGGCATTGATGGAAACATACTACATTATCATACTATACTATCACTAATACAATATGAAATATACAGTTTCATCAAGATTTCCTAATGTAACTACTGCAAATGTCGGGCTCTTGGTAAGCTCAAAATTAGCTTAGATTTGTTTCATGCAGAGTGGTTGTCTTAAATCTTTAATCCCTTTACTAGATAGATGTATCATCTGATATCTCTATTCTGATATGTGCTATGCCTTGACTGTTCCTCTTCTTGATCATCTCTTTTTCCTTTGACAACATTCTTTCTCTTTTTCTGAACTCTCTCCCTTAGATGAATATTTCATATGTAATCAATTTCTCTCCCTTAGAATATTGATTAACTCTTCATTTCTGATTCTCGGGAAATTCTCTTGATGGTATGATGATGAGAATATCTCTCTCCCTTTGACAACAATGCCAAACCAAAAAAAACTTCTCCTTATTTTATCATCTATATCATCTTCCATCTCTTTGCATAATATACTCCTTGAATTTCCCTATCCATCAACGATACAATTTTTGATTTTCGGTGTAGATATGTACCTTGCAATGTACAGATGTATCTGTTGTTGTCCATTTCAGTTTTTGCATCAACATGCTTGATCTTCAGATGTGGTATAGGCTGATGCAACCTCCTAGTCAGATTACTGACCGATAGACAAGGGTTGAACCCCTAGTCTCTATCTTAGATACTCAAAAGTATCCTTCGGTAATGGCTTGGTGAATATGTTAGCGAATTGTTCCTTTGATTGAACATATTATAGTGTCACTTCTGTTTCTTGCACTTGTTCTCTCAGATAGTGATACTTGATAGCAACATGCTTAGTCTTCGCATGCATGACTGGATTCTTAGAAATATTTATTGCACTGGTATTATCACAATAGATAATTACTAGTTCAAGGATCTTCATATGCATACCTTCTAGTAATTGTTTGATCAATGCAATATTAGATCAATTTGCAGCAGCAGCCACATACTCTGCTTTTGCAGTAGACTGAGAGATGCATCCTTGCTTCTTTCTTATCCATGTGACAAGTCTGTCACCCATGAAGAATGCTCCTCCAGTTGTGCTCTTTCGGTCATCAATGTTTCCAGCCCAATCAACATCTGTATAGACTTGTAGCTCAAATTTTCCTTCTCTTTTGTACCATAAGCCATAGTCCTCGGTGTTCTTCAAATATCTTAGAATTCTTTTCACAGCAGTCATATGTGATTCTTTGGGTTAGCAAATAATCTTGCAACAATTCCCACTACATGTGCTATATCGGTCTGGTGTGAACAACATACATCAATTTTCCAATCATTGATTTATAAAAGGTCTGATTTACCTCATTTGTCTAGTCTTCCTTTGTTAGCTTGCATCCAGTATCCATCGGTGTTCCAACTAGTTTGGAATCCTCCATCTTGAATATCTTCAGCACTTCCTTGATGTATTTGGACTGAGTGATGTAAACGCCTACATCTTTTTGAACAATCTGTAGACCAAGAAAGAATTTTATCTCTCCAAACATAGATATTTAAAATTCCTTGCTCATTTCATCAGCAAAGGATTTGTATAACAATTCATTCCCTCCAAAAATGATATCATTAACAAAATTTTTAGCAATCAGAATATTACCATCGGTATCTTCTTTTAAGTACAGATTGTTATTTTCACTTGTTCTAACAAATTTTATACTAATGATATATGAGTGAAGTATTTCATACCAGGCTCTTGGTTCTTATTTCAATCCATACAAGGCTTTGTGTAGTCTACATGTACCATGTTTTTCTTGTGTGGATTGAAAAACCCTTCTGGTTGTTCAATGTATACCTCTTCTTCAAGTATTCCATTTAGGAATGCAGATTTGACATCCATTTGGTATACATTGAATCATTTAAATGCACCATAAGAAAGTATAATTCTAACTCCTTCTATTCTAGCAACAGGTGCAAAGGTTTCACCATAATCAATACCTTCTTCTTGTGCATATCCCTTGCATACTAATCTTTCTTTGTTTCTAGTGACTTCTCCATTCTCATTCAGCTTATTTCTGAATATCCATTTGGTACCGATGACATTCTTGTCATCTGGTCTTGGTACTAGTGTCCATGTATTGTTTTTCTCAATCTGTTCTATCTCTTTATTCATAGCACTGACCCATTATTCATTCTCAAGTGCATTGTAAACATATTTAGACTCAAAATCACAAAGTAAACACATGTTAAGTGACTTACTTCTTGTTCTTGTTCCAGCCTTCTTGTCTCCTATGATTTGATTTTGTGGATGATTTATTCTGACATACTTGGAAAGTTCTGGTTCAGCTTTGTATTCATCATTCTGATTATCTTCTTCACCTTCATTTTCATCTTCATTGATTGGAACATCATCTTGAGTATTATCCTGATCATCGGTAATTGCAGCTTGATGGTCGGATGCAATGTTTTGATGCTCAAGAGTGACACATTGTTTCTCAGATAGAGTTTCAGGTTCAGTATAAACAAACCTATTGTATTCCCTCAGTTCCTTTTTACTTTCCTTATCATTCTTTTATCCAAATTGATCTATTCTCACATTTGCACTTTCAATGATTTTGTTGGATGACTTGTTTATACATTTATAAGCCTTGTTTTTGGTTGAATACCCTATGAAGATACCTTCTTCACTTTTGTAGTCTATTTTTCCATTTCTATCATCCTTCAATATATAACATTGACTACCAAAGATTCAAAAGTAACTTACATCGGGTGTATGACCATACCAAAGCTCATATGGTGTCTTCTTTGTGTCCTACTTCAATTGTACTCTATTTAGTGTGTAGACAGCAGTACCGACAACTTCCCTCCAAAATCTTTGAGTGATGCTTTTCTCAATCATCAATGTTCTTGCACAGTCAACAATTGATATGTTTCTCCTTTCAGCAATTCCATTTTGCTGTGGTGTCCTTGGTGCAGAAATCTATCTCTTTTTTCCATGCTCATTGCAATAGTCAGTGAATTCTTCCAAAGTAAATTCCCCTCCTGTATCAGACCTTAAGAATTTCAACTTCTTTTCACTTTGTTTTTCTACCATTGATTTGTACCATTTAAACATCTTAAATGCTTCTGATTTATCTTTTAAAAACATGACTATCATCATTCTAGAGAAATCATCAACAAAGAGAATGAATTGCCTATCTCCACAGTAGCTCTTTTTCCTCATCGGTCCACATAGATCTATATGGACTAATTCTAGAATTGTAGTAGATGTATGGGTCTTTCTCTTGAAACTAGACTTTGTCATCTTACCTTTTTGAAAATTCTTGCACATGATATGCTCAGGCTTAGTCATCATCATTAAGCCTCTGACATTCCTTTTGTTGCTTATATTTATCATGTTGTCAAAGTTCACATGACACAATCTTTTGTGCCACAACCAAAAGTCTTCAGTTCTAGCCATCAAACAAGTGGTGTTAGTGTTTACCTTTTGTTTTCTCACTGGTACCAATAAACCTTCCTAATTCATTGAAGATCTTTGCCTTGTTATTTTCAAATGCTACTCTGTGACTTGAATTGTTCAATTGAGAAACACTTAACAAATTGTAATTCAATCCCTTAACCCAGTAAGCATTTTCACATTTTATTAGGTTATTTAAAATTATGGTTCCTTTACCTTCAATTGGACAAGGTGTATCATTACCCATTCTTACTGAACCACCATTATAGTATTCAAAAGTTTCAAACTTTTGTTTATCACCGGTCATACAGTGAGTGCAGCCACTATCTATGATCAAGACATAATTTTTACTAACTTTAGATATGAGTGCAGTTTCTACATACCTTTCTTCATCTTCATCTGAATCATCCTTCATGGCTACAAATACCATCTCGATGTCTTCTTTTGATTCGGTATCAGTGTCATCAGCTCTACTCTTAGTGAGGTAACAAGCTTTCTTCCCTTTGTCCTTGTAGTCTCGGGTATCTCTCTTGTTAGATTGTCGATTACTCCGGTATTCTCTATTTTCACCTTTGTCAAACTTCTTCTTATAAGGTCTGTAATTTCCTCTGTCATATTTTTGTCAGTTTGGACATCTTGCAGCAAAGTGTCCAACCTATTTACAATTAAAACATACAAGTGGCAATTTACCTTTGTATTTGCCTTTGCCTCTCTGCAATCTTCTAGCCATAAGTGCTTCAATTTTGTCAAGTCCTTGATCCTCATTATCACTGTCACTATCATTTCTAAAGCATGTCTATGACTTGAGTTATTTATCTTTAGAGAAGATTTGAATGCATATTTTATGGATGGTAAGACACTATTGTAAAATTTATTCATCTCAAATGAAACTAGTCTACCAATAAGACTATCTAGAGTAACTCTATTGTTTGCAACTGCTCTCATTTCTTGAATAGAAGAAACTCTAATAGCATAAATAGGCAATAAGGTTCTTAAGATTTTTCTTACCACTGTCTCCTCTTCAAGTGTAGCTCCAACTCCTCGAATAGAATTTACTACCTCTTTTATTTTGTTGCTATACTGAGTAATGTTTTCTCCTTCTTTCATCCTTAGGTCATCAAAACTCCCTCTTAGGCTTTCTTCCTTTGCTCTGAGTACATTTGCGTCTCCTCCATGTACAAGCTTCAACTTATCCCACATTTGCTTTGCAGAGGTGCATGTTTTGACATCTTCAAACATAGGATCAGAGAGTGATGATGCAAGTTCTATCATCATGCAGTTATGCTCATGCTTGAATCTTAATTTCTCAAGAGTATGAGGTCCTGTAGGAAACACATATTCAATATCTAAGTATTGAACAGTATCATTTCCAATACCTGAAAGGTGGAGCCTTATTCTACTTTTCCATGATGCAAAGTTGTCTTTATTCAACTTGGGCACATCTCATCTGTTCATCTTGTGATCTTTTGCTTGAGCTGTTAAACTCCCTTTCTAAGAACACAAGCTCCGATACCAATTGTTAATAATAACTGAGAGGGGGGGGGGGGGGGGGAANGGTGAATTAGTGGCCTCAAAAATATTCCAATAATCAACCATTAAAACTTAGTACCACAAAATTATACCTCTAGTTATCTTCAGTCCTATAAGATGAATGCCTTCAAATACTTAAATCAAATTACTAATCCTCGAAATGCCTTTTAAAACCTTCTACTGTAGATTTACCAATTAGCGGTCTATAAATTTACCAAAAGATAGTAAATTATCAAGTGTATACCGACCGATACAAGTAAGTTAAGTGTAATGCAAAATAGTAAAGTAATGACTCATAAACACATTGACACATGGATTTTTAATGTGGAAACCCTATTAAGTGAAAAACCACTTGGGATTGGCAACCCAAAATTTTCACTCTTCTGAAGTGAGCTCGGTGAAGAGCCAACCCTATTAAAGGTTACAAACACTGTTAGGTGTGACCTTGTTAGAGGATTTAAAAGTTTAGTCTATCACTTGATATCAGGCATCTTTATGCTACCATCCTTGATCAAACACTCACTTGGACTGTCACTAGGTATCTCGCATCTCATGTTATCTTCATGATCAAACTTTTTGATACTCCATTTCTTGTATCTCAATATTGAAAGGATCTTTAAATCTCGCTCGGTTAAGAGATTTTCTAAATCAATGGTTAAACTCAAACAGTATGATTTGTTCACATATACAACTATACTTGCAGATTTTCAGATTTATTGTAATCTCACAAACTATTCTGATCAATATGACTTTGTTTATACCTTTTCTCCACTTTGATTCTGCTCAAAGATGCTATGCTCTGTTGCTCGGTGTCTTCAGAATTCTTTAGCTCTTTCCTCAGCACTGTATGAATTTTCTCTTCATCAGTTTCTCTTTAGCATCCTCTATTCTCTTTCTCCCCACACCAATTCATAATGAATTGAGTTTTCTCTTAAATATAGATGATATCACCATTGTTCAAGTTCTTGATTTTCTTGATCTTGGTGTGATCCACAATTGTCGCCAATTACATTTAAAGCAAAACTCCCATTTTATCTTGCTGAGATATTTTTTTAAACTGGACAAATCAACTTTAAATCAATCAATTATCTCTGGCTTATCTTGTCGATGAAAACAATGATAACTACCAGTTAACTCTATATTTAGCTCTGCTAGCTAGATATTTTGTTGTTTGTGAATTCCAGTGATGCAGGAGCATCTTGGGTGTAAGGGCAATCTTGCATCACCCAAAAATATGTGTTTTTCTATTCAATAAGGGCTATTTTGTACAAAGCTGCTATTTTTGGAAACTTAGTATTTTTAGTAAGTTGGTCGTTTGAACTCAGAATGTTCTAATTTTCCAGGTGAAGGTTCATCTTAGTCATATAAGAATGCCAGTTGAATTTCATTGCCAGGTCATCTGTATTGGCGAAGTTATTAAGGATTTATTGTTGAGATTTTAGGGTGCAAAACCTTTGAGCTTAATTTTCAGGACCTTAGAGGCTCCAAATCAAGTTTGAACCCCCAGGTGACTGACGCTTTGCTTGTCACACACTGTAGATCGTGATCTCCCCTTTCCAAAAAGTGGTTATAATAGCCAATCGGAGCTACGGTTCAAAAGTTATGGCTTCTAGACATTGGGCTACCTAATCTCATGTTTTGTAAATATTTAAAGCCGACCCTTTTTTAATAAAAGTGAAAAATAATTAAATGCTAAGGGTAGTCGGCCTTAATGGCTAGATTTCTGGAACCTTCTCGGGTAGTGGAAAATTGCCTATTTAAGGAAGGCCCGTGGTGTTTTCTAGGTCAGTTCTGGGTGGTTATTTGAGGCTTTGTCCTACAAATTATTGTAAGGGATGCCCATGTGGATTTTGATATTTTAATTCTGAAGTTTGTGATTCCACATTTGTGGAGCCAATAAGAAGCCAATTTTCTGTTCTTGCAAATTTCTGTGATTTCTCTTTATTTTTGTCGTGTAAAGAGAAGAATTGACACCAGCAGAAAGTGAAGAATTGAACAGACAAGTGCAAGAGTTGTTGCAAAAGGGTTTGATTCATGAGAGCTTGAGTCCATGTGCTGTGCCAACAGTATTAGCACCAAAGAAGAATGGAGAATGGAGGATGTGCACAGATTCTAGGGCTATCAACAAGATCACAATCAGGTACAGATTTCCATTGCCGCGGATGGATGATATTATGAATTGTTTGAGTGGAGCTGTGTACTTCTCAAAGATAGATCTGAAGAGGGTATATCACCAGATTCGGATCAGAGAAGGAGATAAATGGAAGACTACCTTTAAAACAAAGGAGGGACTTTTTGAGTGGTTGGTCATGCCCTTTGGGCTAGCCAATGCACCAAGCATTTTCATGCGGCTCATGAATGAGGTCTTGAAAGAATTTTTGGGTAAGTTTGTCATTGTTTACCTAGATGATATTATGATCTTTAGTAAGACATTGGAGGAGCATCTAATACATATTCGTAGGGTTTTGGAGAAGTTGAGGGAAGAAAAATTGTTGATTAATTTGAAGAAGTGCAGTTTTATGAAGAGGGAGTTAGTGTATCTGGGATTTGTAGTTTCAGTAGAAGGACTGAAAATGGAACCGGAGAAAGTGAAGGCTATCCTAGAATGGCCTACTCCAAGGAGTGCTACTGAGGTAAGATCATTTCATGGTTTGGATAGCTTTTACAGAAAGTTTATTAGAAGTTTTAACAGTATTTGTGGTCCCTTGACTGAAACAATGAGAGGGGATAGGAAAGAGTTTAAGTGGACTAAAGGGGTTGAGAAGAGTTTTGAACTGTTAA
>MU224127.1:1136980-1158435 GCA_018584345.1 Thuja plicata
AGGATGGTAGTAAGATTAGCATAAAGCCTATTGACAGTCATGAGACTGATTTAAGGATGGTAGCATAGATGCCAGATACTAAGTGACAACCTATGTATAAAAATCCTCTAACAAGGTCACACTTAACAGTGTGTTTGTAACCTTTAACAGGGTTGGTTCCTAACAGGGCTCACTTCAAAAGAGTGAAAATTTGGGGTACCGGTCCCAGTGGTTTTTCCCTTAACAGGGTTTCCACGTTAAAATCCTTATGTTATATGTGTATGGTTCATTACTTTATTGTTTTACATTTCACATAAGCATTTATGGATTGATTGGTATACTCTGCATATTTACTGAGTATCGGTAAATACAGTTTACTGCTTATCAGTTATCAAGGAGAATAAGGATAGACAAGTTAAACCGACATACAGTTATTTATTTCAAGTATTTCAAAGGCATGCATCTTGTAGGGACTTAATAATTAGAGAAGTATTGATTGGTGAATTAAATTGGATAAATTTTTGAGGCCACTGATTCACCGCCCCCAGAGTTATTACTAACACTTATCAATGAGAGAAGTTATGCCAACAATCTCTCCATATTCCAACAATCTCCCCCTTTGGCATTGATGGAAAACTTTGGCAAACTTCTAGTGATAGTGATCACCATCTCTGTACCTTTATCTTTACTGATCTTTTAGTTCTGTCTATTCTTCTTCATCTAGCTACTTTCTCTTCTCTGTATCTTTTACTTCTAAATTCTCCTTTACTTCACTCATCTTTATTCATCCTTATTCATTATTCTCACCTTACTTCACTCATCTCCCCCTTTGACAATATTGAAAAAGGTGATTAACCTTACTATACTGTCTTCTAATTTTGTTCTTGTTCTGGTTCGCTTCCTTTTCCCTTCACTTTCCTAGACTTCTCTCCCATAGAGTAGTCTACTTTTACATCAATTCATACTTAAGATATTCTATTAAAATGATATGAACTGATGCATACCACATCTTCTTTTATTAAATTGTCGATATGGGTAGGACCCCTTGTTTACCTATTAGATATTCAAATCTCTCCTTAGGTAGTGGTTTAGTGAATATATTAGCAACTTGTTCCTTTTTAGGAATGTACTCCAATCTTACCTCTTTATCATGTACCTATTCCCTTATGAAATGACACTTTATAGCTATATGCTTGGTCTTTGAGTGTATTACCGGGTTCTTTGATATATTAATGGAACTTGTGTTGTCACAATGTATAAAAATAGGTTCTTCAACTTTCTCATGTATTCCCTCTAGTATTTGTTTTATCCATAACACTTTTTGAAAATTAATTGTAGCAGCAACATACTTAGCTTCAGATGTAGATTGTGAAATAAAATTCTACTTCTTGTTTGTCCATGACACTAATCTTATTCCCAAATAATAATCTCATCCAATTGTACTTTTTCTATCATCAATATTTCAGCCCAATCTACGTCTATATATGCTTGAAGATTAAAATCTCCTATCCTTTCATACCATAATCCAAAAGTTTTTGTTCCTTTAAGATATCTGAATATCCTCTTAACTGCAATCATATTTGAATCCTTAGGAATAGATGAACATCTAGCAACTATTCCAATTACATGTGCAATTTTTAGGCCTACTATGAACAACATACTATAGCTTTCCAATCATGTATCTATATAATGTTTTGTTCACTTCCTTAGGATCATGCTCTTTTGATAGTTTACAACCGGTTACCATAGGTGTATCGATAGTTTTTGAATCTTCCATTCAAAAAGTTTTCAATATCTCCTTAATGTACTTAGACTGAGTTATGTAAATACCTTTTGACATATGTTGTACTTGTAAACCAATGAATAATTTTATTTCTCCAATCATAGACATCTCAAATTCTTTCCTCATTTCTTCAGCAAAATATTTACTAAGAAAATCATTTCCTCCAAAAATTATATCATCAACAAATATTTCAGCAATCAAAACTTTGTCTTCACATTCACTTTTCAAATACACATTACTGTTATCATTAGTTCTTTCAAATCCAATCTTAACTAGATATGAATGTAGTCTTTCATACCATGCTCTTGGTGCTTTCTTCAAACCATATAATGCTTTATGCAATCTGCAAACCAAATCTTTACCCTGTTTAGAAAAAATCCTTTAGGTTGTTCAATATAGACTTCTTCTTTGAATATTCCATTTAGAAATATTGTTTTAACATCCATCTGATAAAATTTAAATCCTTTATATTTTGCATAAGCCAGTAATATTCTGACTCCTTCCAATCTAGAAACATGAGCAAAATTCTCTCCATAATCAAGTCCTTCCTGTGCATAAGCTTTGCAAACCAATCTTGCTTTATTTCTTATTACTTCACCATTCTCATCAATTTTTTTCCTAAAAATCCATTTAGTTCCTATGAAATTTTTATCTTTAGGTTTGGGATCAACCATGTTTTATTATTTTCAATATGTTCAATCTCTTCTTTCATTGCATGTATCCAGTCTTCATCCTTTAGTGTATCTTTCACCAATCTTCGTTCCATCTCTGATAGTAGACATGTAGTATCCTTGGCTCTTAATTGAATTCTGGTTAATACTCCAACACTCCTATCTCCAATTATATATGCCAAGTGATGATTAATAATTATATTTCTTGGTGTTATAGGTTCTATGATTTGAACTCGTTCATTTTTGTTACTTATTTCACTTAGCGGTGTTGTTATCGGTTGGGTTTTTATTAGTGCATGCACTTGCTTATTCTGTTTCTAAATTTTTAGGTTCAAAGTAAATCAATTCACTGTATCCTTCTGGTTTCTTTTCACTACTCTCTTCATTTTGTTGTAAAAATTCATGAATCTTTACATTTGTTCTTTCAATTATCTTATTTTCCTTTTATTCAAACACTTGACTACTTTCTCTTAGTATAGTATCCTAGAAATATTCCTTCATCACTTTTAATATCAATTTTTCTATTTTTATCATCTTTCTTAATATAACATTTTCTTCCAAATATTATGAAATAACTAACATTAGGTGTTCGACCATACTATATTTCACAAGGTACCTTGTTTATTCCTTTTTTGAGTTGTACCTGATTCAGTGTGTATACAACAGTGCTAACAACTTCTCTCTAGAATTTTTGTGCAACTGCTTTTTTATTTAATAGTGTTCTGGCACATCCAACAATTCATCTATTTCTTCTTTCTGCAATCCCATTTTGTTGAGGCGTTCTCGGTGCAGTCAACCATATCTTGATTCCATGTTCTTCATAGTACTCATTGAATTCACTAGAAGTAAATTCACCACCTCTATCTGATCTAAGACATTTCAATTTTTTTCCAGTTTCTTTTTCAACTCTAGCTTTATACATTTTAAACATATGAAAAGCATTTGATTTATCTTTTAAAAACATTACCGACATCATCCTTGAGTAGTCATCGAAAAACAACATAAAGTATTTTCCTCCATTATAACATTTTGTAATTATAGGTTTGCACAAATTTGTGTGTACTAAGTCTAAGAAATGTTCAGTAGAGTAGATTTCTCTTGAGAAACTTGAAATAATCATCTTACCTAACTAACATTATTTACATACTCCATTCTCTAGCTTATTCAATATTGATATACCTCTAACACTTTTCTTCTTGATAACCTTTACCAAAGTATCAAAATTCACATGACACAATCTCTTATGCCATAACTAGCTTTCTTCTACTTTAGCAATCAAATAATGACCAATTGTAGTACTCAGTTTGAAAAGATTACCTCTTGTCTACCCACCGGTACCAATCATCTTTCCAGTCTTCTCAAATATTTTTCATTTTCCATTAATAAACTCAAGCTTGAATCCTTTGTTATTCAGCTGAGACACGCTTAACCAACTATATTTCAATCCATCAGCCCAGTAAACATCATCACAAGTTATTTCATTAGTTAAAGAAATAGTACCTTTACCTCTAATCATGCAGGGAGAACCATTTCCAAATGTAATTGTTCCTCCATCACATTATTCCATGGTTATGAATCTATCCTTATCTTTAGTCATATGGTGTGTACAACTGATGTCAATGATCCAATCTTTGTTACACTTCACACTTGAGATCAAAGCTTTCTCTTCACTGATTTCAGCATTGTTGATAGAGGGGTCTTCTTTTATAGAAACAAACACTATTTCCTCATTATTATCATCTCTAGCAGTATTGTACTCATTGTCTTCTTCTTCAGTGATGTAACATATCTTTTTTCTCTTCTGAGTGAAATCTTTGTACTTCTTGCATTTGTCTTTCTTTTCTCCATCATGTTCCTTTTTCTATTTTTTAGGAAATTTGTGTGCAAAGTGACCAATTTGTCTACAATTCCAGCATGCAATAGGACTTTTCCCTTTGTATCTTCCTTTACCTTTAGGAAATATCCTAGAAATCAAAGATTCAAGTTCTTCCAACTCTTTCTCATCTACTGCTAATCCTTCAAATATTGTCAGAGTCATAAACAACAATTTTTCCTTTTCTAGATGATCCAATATTAATTGTATCTTGAAATGCAACTTCACTAGTAGGTTGGATATTGTCAAAAGTACTTAATTCAAATGTTGTAATCCTACCAATAAGTGAACCAATTATGATCTTACTCTTATTAATTGTTCTTAGCTCTTGTATAGTAGAAACTCTAATAGCATACCTGTGTGGTACTATTTTGAGCATTTTACTTACAACCTCACTTTCTTCCATCTTTTCACCAGCTCCTTTAATGGATGTGACAACTTATTTTATCTCAGTTTCATATTGTGAAATTGTTTCTTGGTCTTTCATTTTCCTTTAATTCTATCAACCTTTGCCCCTAATATATGTTTTTCTTTACCGTATACTTGTACTGCCTTATCCCAAATCTACTTGGCTGAAGGTGGATCTTGTATATCAATATATTCCAAATTATGTAAGGCACTTGCGAGCTATCAACACAGAGTTATGAATCAACTTCTCTTTCTTCTCTACTTTGGTAAGTACACCGAAAGGTTGTACATATTTGGTGAGAAAATATAATGAATTATTTGAGAGTCTTGATAGGTGCAATTTCATTCTACTTTCCCACATTCCAAAGTCATCTACATTCTTATTAAACTTAGGTGTGTCCTTCCTATACATCTTGAGATCTTTTCCCTAAGCGGTTAAGCTTACAAATCAGGAAACCAATGATCTGATACCAATTGTAGGTATAGGAAAGGTTACTGATAGGGGGGGTGTTAATCAGTAATCACCAACTTAACCTTTAAAACTCAATCCCAAATCTTCACTCAACAGATTTACCTGATTACAACTTAATTAACCTATAATAGTGTTATCTATTATCATAACATTAAAAATCCATACAACATAAGATAACCATTCATAAAACATTGATAGGGAGGCTCTTTCTCCTTAGAACTAAGCCTAGTTCTACTCTAGTCCCTCAAGGACTTCTTAGGGTTTCTTTCTCTTTGAGAATCCCTACTACCTTAGGAGGTTTCAACTCCTAACCTCACTTGAACCCCTGTATCAATTCTAAGTGCTTCTCTATTTTCTTTCCTACTGAGCTCACTAGAGTAAGCTCAAACACCAAATTACTAGCCCTCTATCTCAGACCTTGCAGGAGTTTAGAGCATGTACACATTACATTCACATTCACAAATTCATCCACTCCATTGATTCTTGGTTCATTCTTCCATCACTATCAACACTTCCTATCTTTAAGGGCTACTAGCTAGTAGGTCTCTATTAGATATATTTTGTAGGGTTTTGGACTTCTTTTCCAAAATATTCACGCAACCCCTTGAAAAATTTGTGATTTAGATACCCTTTGAGAAAACACATAATGTTTTCTTGGTCTTGGTCTTTGAAGTCGTTCGTAGACCATCAAACCCTAACTGAGTTAAATGGCTAGGAAGAGAACCAATCTTTGAACTGTGCATTCAAAATCAATTCAGTTGGATTCAAGACACATTTAGCTCATAAACCAAGCTCTTCAAGGGTCTTCTTAGAAACACCAAATCATTGTATTGACTTATTCAATCCATTCCTATAATTTTAAACACTTTGTTACTCTTTCTTTCCTAGCAGGGCTATGGAGTAGCTCGCTTGGGGAAAGACGTTAAAAACCCCTTCTCTAACTTTTAGCTTCCTAAAAAAAAAGAAAAACTATGTACAGGGACTCCATCTTCATTCCAAAAAGGGCCAAGTACATGCCATAGTGGGAACTTCACAATGGATTCATTTTGTATCTACAAACCCTGTCTGGTCCAGAGACTCAGAACTAGGGATAGAATTAGTTTACAAGTGCAAGATCAAAACCAAAACTCTAAACTACTTCTCATAATACCATGAAATACTTAAAAATTTCTATCCACAATGAAGGATTGGATATTTCAATCCATTGAACTTGAGCACAAATCAAAAACAAGAAAAATACAGAGATCTCATAAAACTGATGAGTTCTTTCTTCTTGGAAATTGTGTCCAAACCCAACCAACCTTCACAAAATGCTTGAAAATTCCTTAAATATGTCCACTAGTCATGATGCAATTACCTATTCTGACCCTAACCACTTTAGGGAATTTTGTAACTTTTACTCAAATGTTGTCAAGCAACTTTTCAAAGTTGTAAAAGTTGCTTAACAAGTTTTTACAACTTTTGCATTTCTTCTTCTTACATTTCATTGACCCAATGTATGGGTTCCTAATGACCTCTAACCAATCCCTCAACCTAATTAAAACTTAATTAAGTCACCTTGTGCCCTCTAGGTTCTATTTCTCACATCTTTCCATATTTGGCTTACAACATATCAATAGGATAATTTGACACAATTGACCACAAACAAAACACACAACATTGCAAAACTCAATTAGACTACTCTAAATCAACCTTAAACCGAATTCAACTAAACACAAGACCTTGAGAAGGCCTTCCAGCCCAAAATTTTATGGTTGAACAAGTCCAACCCCTAGGTGCTCCTACACCAAACATTAACACTTGTATTTATCTTGTGGAAACCCTATTAGGGAAAAAACCATGGTGTGTGATCAGTGCCCACAAATAGTTGTACTCTTCTAAAATACACCCGATTAAGGGTTGAAAAAGTACTATTAGATGTTATCTAGTTATGGGATTTACTTAGAGAACTATTAAAGTTTTATACCCTATTAGGAGTAACCTAGTTAGAGGATTTTAAACACTCTTTCAAGAATGTCACCATGTTAAAGGATTTACAATAGACCTGTTAGGGTGACCTGATAAGGGATTTTAATATCACAATTATTAGAGAGTAATAGCTTACAAAATGATCTGTAGTTTGCACTATCTCTACTATATTAGATCCAATAAGGTTCCTTAACATAATTACATACTATTCCAATACTCTGTATCCTCTTCTGTGATTGCAACAATCCTTATTCGATTAGTTCCTCTGTTCCACCGTTATTCTATCTTCTCCTTTGTCATGATACCAATATTCTTCTTGTCTCTTCCTTAAGTAGATAATCATTAATAATCAAACCTAAACCTAGATCCAATGATCATAACTTCATTAATATTATTATACCATTTTGTGTTCTTCCTCCTTGTCGGTTGTGTTGTGATTTTCCCTCTTAACCGATAGTTGTTGGTTGCCGATAGCTAACCTCCTTATGCCATTAAGTCTTCCTTCTTGCTAATAGTTAATATTTTTCTTCTTTGACTATTTGACATGAATGAAAAATTATCATTGATCTAACCTTTTCATCAACTTAATCTCCTTATCAACTAGAGAAGTTATGGCAATAATCTCTCCATATGCCAACATTCATAACCTTATTTCAGAGGAATGGTTGATAAATTCAAATAAGAGAAACATATGAACCCCTACCAGATTTCTTGGTTTCAGAAGGACCAAAAGGCTTTGGAATGAATAATGCTTGGTAAATTTAAAAATTGGAAACTATCATATTGAGGTGTAATGTGATATTATGTCTATGGATGCTTGTCATATTTTTCTAGGGAGACCATGGAAATTTGATCACCGTGCAGTACATTATGGGTATGCAAACACCTATTCTTTGACAAAGGATGGAGTTTGACACAAGCTGAATCCATTGAAGGAAACATAGGAAAATGTATGTAGTAATGCAAGAATATGTTTTGTTGACGGAAGGAAGTTGGTAGAAGGCATGAAGCATGACAATATGTTTTTTTCTTTAATTCTAAAAGTTGATAAAGAGGAAGTGGAATTAGATGTGTCAGTGAAAGTTGCAAATTTGTTGGATGAGTTTTAGGATATTGTATTTGATAATGTACCTTATGGATTTCCACCAATAAGAAATACTAGTCATCACATGGACTTGATTCCTGGAGCCAATTTTACGAATAAGGCAACCCATAGAATGACTCTAGCAGAGATTGAAGACTTGAATAGACAAGTGCAAGAGTTGTTGCAGAAGGGGTTGATT
Source organism: Thuja plicata (assembly GCA_018584345.1). Taxonomy (NCBI): domain Eukaryota; kingdom Viridiplantae; phylum Streptophyta; class Pinopsida; order Cupressales; family Cupressaceae; genus Thuja; species Thuja plicata. Next base: position 1,145,418 of record MU224127.1, read on the forward strand.
CGAGAGAGTTTGATCCCATGTGCTATACCAGTCGTACTAGCACAAAATAAAAATAGAGAATGGAGGATGTGTACAGATTCTTGGGCTATCAATAAGATTACTATCAAGTATAGGTTTCCCTTTCCAAGGATGGATGACATTATGGATTGCTTGAGTGGAGCTGAGTACTTCATAAAGATATATATGAAGAGTGGATATCACCAAATCTATATTAGAGAAGGAGATGAATGGAAGACAACCTTCAAGATAAAGGAGGGCTTGTATGAGTGGTTTCATTCCTTTTGGGATAACCAATGCACCGAGCACATTCATGTGGCTCATGAAAGAGGTATTGAAATAATTTTTTATTAAGTTTGTTATAGTTTACTTGTATGATATTTTGATCTTCAATAAGACATTGGAAGAGCACATGATGCATATTCGTAGGGGTTTTGAGAAAATAAGGGAATAAAAGTTGTTGATTAACCTGAAGAAGTTTAGTTTTGTGAAGGAGTTAGTGTACCTTGGATTTTTTGTCTCAGTAGATGGTCTTAAAATAGACCCAAAAGAGGTGAATTCTATCCTTGAATGGCCTAATCCAAGGAGTACTACTAAGGTAAGATAATTTCATGGTTTGGCTAGATTTTACAAAAAACTTACCAGAAATTTAAGTAGTATATGTGGACCCTTAACTAAAACTATGAGAATTGATAGAAAAGAGTTCAAGTGGACTGTAGGAGTAGAAAAGAGTTTTGAGTTGTTGAAAAGTTACAAAGGAGCCAGTTTTGGCACTTCCAGATTTTAATAAGGTATTTCATGTATATTGTGATTCTAGTGGCAATGTCATTGGAGTTATTTTGAGTCAGGAAGGTAAACCCATTGCTTATTTTAGTAAGAAGTTGAATGGTGCCAAAAGAAAGTATTTTTTTATGATTAGGAGTTTTATTCTATAGTTCAGGCATTGAGGAAGTGAAGACATTATTTTTTTCCTAAAGAATTTGTTTTATTTACTAATCATCAAGCTTTACAGTATTTGAATAGCGAAGGAAAGTTGAATCAAAGGAATTTAAAATGGGTTGAGTTTTTGCAGAGATACACTTTTTTTTTGAAGCATAGGAGTGGAAAGTCTAATATAGCTCCAATTTCCCTGTGTAGGAGGGAGAATTTGTTGACAGAGATGAAAATCAAAGTTCTTGGGTTTAAAAAACTCAAGAGTTTATATCTCAAGGATCCTAATTTTGGTGAAGCCTTGAGAGCTTGCATGGATCCTCTTACCTTAGGCAGGACCAAGTGGTTGGATTTTATAATCTGGGATGGGATGTTATTCAAAGGAATCTAGTTGTGCACTCCAAAGAGTTCTATGAGGGAAAACCTAATCAAAGAGAAGCATAGCAAAAGATTGGATGGTTACTTTGGTTGAGATAAAACCATTTCTCTGGATAGTGAGCATTATTTTTATCCATAATTGCAACAACATATTAATAAGTTTGTGCAGAGTTGTAGAATATGTCATATGGCGAAAGGGACCAGGAAGAATACAGGGTTATATCAATCATTACCTATACCAGAGAGGCCATGTGAGGATATTAGTATGGAATTTTTTCTTTTTTTACCAAGGACTCAAAGAGGGCATGATTCCATTTTTGTGTTGGTAGACAGGTTCTCGAAGACGGAACATTTCATTCCTTGCAGAAAGACTAATGATGTTGTTCATGTGAAAAAAAAACTATTTTTCAGAGAAGCGGTTAGACTACATGGTCTACCAAAGAGCATAGTTTCAGATAGAGAATCTAAGTTTGTTGGGTATTTTTGGAGGACATTTTGGAAAAAGCTAAAGACATATTTGAAGTTCAGCTCAGCACACCATCCAAAAAGTGATGGGTAGACAAAAGTGGTGAATAGGATTTTGGTAAATCTATTGAGATGCTTAGTTGGAGACAAACCTAAGGGGTGGGATTTAATTTTACCACACAGATTTTTCATATAATAATTCATTCAATAAGAGTAGTGGTAAACCACCATTACATAATGTACATGGAAGTAGTCCTACAAATGCTTTGGAATTAAGGATGTTGGAAAATGGAGAAAAGAGTAGTGCTAAAGTTGAAGCCTTTGTGGAACACTTGAAGAATTTTTATGAAGAGGTGAGACAACATATTAATAAAATGAATATATAGTACAAGGCTAAGGAATATTAGAAAAGGAGACATAAGGAATTTCATAATGGAGATGAAGTAATAGTTCACAAGGCTAAGGAAGATTAGAAAATGAGACATAAGGAATTTCATATTGTAGATGAAGTTATAGTTCATTTAAGAAAGGAGATATTTCTAGTGGGAACATACAACAAGTTAAAGATGAATAAATTTGGACCATGCAAATTTATGAAGAAGTATGATTCAGGAAATGCTTATGAAGTAGAGTTTCCCAGTGAACTCAATATTTCACCTATGTTTAATATTTTAGATTTGATAGAGTATCATGAATTTAGTATGGAATATGAAATAAAATAAGCAAAGTGGAATATTCTTGCACCTACTTCAACTATAGAAGAGATAGAAGATATCTTGGATAGTTGTGTGGGTAGAAGCACAAGAAACAAGAAATATGAAGAGTACTTGGTCAAATTGAAGGGAGGACCTGTTGAAGATTTAACATGGCTATCAAAGGAAGAGGTTTACCACCTTGGTTTTCCTTTTCACACTTGATATGTGACAAGGTCACTTCTCAAATTACCCTGGGTGTCTGATGCAGGAGCATACAAGGTGTAAGAGCAATCTTGCATCACCCAAAATATTGTCTAGTTTTTTTCAATAAGGGATATCTTTGGATAGGGTTACTATTTTTGGAAAGTTTATTATATTTATTAAGTTTTTCATTGAGCACAAATGTTTCCAATTTCTTCCCTAGAGGTTCATTTTGGATATATAAGTCTGTCGATAAAGTTTCATGGAAAGATCAAGTTTGGTTTTGAAGATATTGAATTTTCTTTTTTGGCAAGGTGGTACAAAAAAAATGAACTTAGTTTTGAAAGATTTAGAGGATCTCAAAATGGGTCAAAATTTGATTGACTAGCTCTTTGAGAGAGCTTTGTAGGATTTATGAAATGGGGTCATAATAGCCAATCGACTCAATGGTTCATAAGTAATGGTTTTCAGAAGTTGGGCCATCAGGACTTCAGTTTCAATACAAAAGGAAGAGAGAGAAAAATCACTTAAGGCAAGAAATTGAACTAGCTGATGCTAAAATGGGAAAAATTTCTCATTCTAGAATATTCTAAGGTGGTTAATTGTGCTACCTTTATAGGGATAAAGGGGGATTTTAGGGTTCAATTCCAGAAGTGTAGATTGTGGCTCTGTAATACCCTACTAGGGAACCTAGGAGAAATTAACCTAAAACATGTTACTAAGTTTATAAAATAATTTTTTTCATTAAGACTTTACAATAAAAAATAATAACAATGCAGATGAAAGATAACATAAGACAATACATACTCATAAATGCAACTCATTTACAGATTACAAATCCTAAGGGTTTCATGACATAGAATTATGTAAGTTAACTAATATACTAAATACAATCAACCATATACGATCTTCATATAATGCAAATGAATATACAAGAACATCATTACATGAATGCAACCTAGATACAAATGATACCATAAGGTATACATAACGAACCAATATTCACTGCACAAGTCGCAGGGTATGTGATAAAACCCAATATAAAGTACAATTCAATATTCCCATAATATCAAAATTGATACAATGATACAAGTATACAACATATGAAAGATAAGAGAAAGTCTCCAATAATGAAGAATAAGAAGGTACAATTGCAACAAGGATCATCCTGGCATAAAGTCATGAATGTCGAATCTCAATGGTACTAAGAATCACTAGCACCCAATCTCATGGAACCAAAGGTCCACTCCCATCGTGCTGGGGAGAAAACATCAGGCCTGCACACTTTGGAAATAAAAAACAAGAAAGACTAAAGAAAAGGTACACTGGATAAAAAGGAAATAAGAAGGTTTCAAGGTTTAAGTATAAAATATCAAGAGGCAAAACAAGTGTACCAAATTCTCATGTGGGAAACTAGGACACATATAGGGAAGTGTTATCACATACGTCTAACCCTTGGACCTCATCTTGGAACCCTCTTTGGACCCCGACGCCCAAGTGACCATATGTGGCGTCAATAATCCTTCCGTATAGACAAGGAAACCAACTATGCTAGACCTCAATCAAGAATCTTCTCCCACTCCCATCCTTATCTTTTACTAGCACTCAAGGCATGGGTGAGGCATGTATTTATCTTATTAATGTTTTGTGTCAATTAATTTCATTAATTTATCACTTATTAAGTCAAGTTACAATGAGTGATCCTGACAGCTACTTGAGGGTCCCGACGCTCGTTGCAAGCCACTTCCCCTCTATGCTCCTAGATAATCAACCGTAATGCTGCAACAAAAAGAAACAAAAGGAAACAAAAACAAAAACCATAAAAATACTTCTCATAAAACATTAAATTAAGAGAATCACCAAAGAAAATGTTGGAGCATAACAAAGAACATCCCATCCTATACAAGGATCCAAATTGTCCATCCCATAATGGACATCTCAATAAATGTTACCGATTCTCAAAGTTCACCATATCATAAGATAAATCCAATCTTCAAGGACAAAATCATCAATGACATCAATCTCCAAACATGTAGCAAAACATAATCCAAAACTACCAATATTTAGATCATCAAACAATCACAATAGAAGAGACAAGGTGACCAAGTTAACCAATAAAACTTAATTGCAAAATATCAGTCACCTATTGAGGTTAAACAAAATAACGATCGAAGACTCTATAGAATATATAACATAACTCCCAGATACACCCAAACAATCACATGAAATATCATGACATAAAAATGGTTATGAACTCTCCATAATACAAACTCAAAAAGTAAAACATAAAATCAAGAAAGAAATTCAAATTTCTAGTAACTTAATCCCCACTTAGGGCAAAGCACTACCTTTGATTGACGATCAACCACTAACAAAATAAAACCCCAATTATAAAATACATCAATATAAAAATTCTCATTTAATTCATCATGCATTAAAATTTAAATTATAACCCAATTGATTATTGTAATGAAAATGCCCATGTGGTTGTAGCATGTCATTTTTATGAATATTGTAATGTTATTTCATTGAACATAATATAAAGAAACTATTTTTGTTCTTTCCATTGTTATGTTCTTTCAATTATTTGTTTATTTCATTTTTGTGTTGTTTATGTTTGGTTGAATAAGGGGAGTACCCCTCATCAAAAAATAATAATTAAATAGAGTTTGATATTGTACAGTATGTACTTTTCACCTTCTAGATTAAACTTTGAAAAATAATATATATGGTCTCAAGTAAGTAAATGGTTGATGCTTACGGTTATTTTATGATTAAATATATGTAAAAAATTCTCTTAAAATGATAAACCAACAAAGAAGAGGAAAGACTTATGTTTTCAAGCTTCTATGCTTGACTAATATAGCTTAATATTATGATTAATATGGAATATATTTCCTCTTTATTCTTATCTATGGATTTGGGATGATGCAAAGTCATAGAGTACCCTCAAAAATAATTTCATAATGTTGATAAAAAAATAAAAAAATACAGTCACCTTTTCTTTTCAGTTTAAAGTTTGACCTTTTCAATGGAGCCATAGTTGTTTCACTTTCCTTTATCACTTATCTATTTTCTCTTCATATTTTCCAATTTGATATTGTGTTTGAGCCTTATTATTGTTATTCTTCTTTACAATATCCCCTATCATGTTACATGGCATCTTTGGCCTTTTTAATTATGCATTGTTCAATGCTTATCTAGAATCATCACTTTCAAAAGAATAATATTTATAATACCCTTTGAATATATAAAAAAATTCTCCTAATTGCAAGTTACTTACTATTTACATCTTTATTATCCTTGTAGGAAATATTTGGTGACTAAAATTAAACCATACATTTCATGATTACATATTGCATTATATATTTTCATATTCTTTCACATGATGATAATGTTTGCAAAGACGCATCAATTCAAACCCTACTCACACTCTTAATGCTTAATAATATTCTATAATTCTACTCAATCATATAACTTCACCTCGAACTTTATAAATTTGGGTTACTTAATTGTATATTGATTATTTTATAGTATGTAATGAAAGTGATTTACTTCTCATTTTATTTAATATTATATCATTTTTCTTATGCCTTACTACCCACCTTCATATTCTATTCTTGTAATATATTATATACTTTTGCAATCCTTTAATATATATGTTTTTATATAAATAAATGCATATAATATAATTTTTAGATAAAATATGAAAATTATATATTAGATCGCATTTACTAACTAACATTATCATTTTAGCTTTGAAAAATAATTTGTAGCATGCTACTAGTAGAGGAGAGAAAACACTTCCTATAGCCTGTGAAAGCACTTGCCAATGATATTTTCAGCTATTAATATACTTTTAAGTATGTTTATATGGTGTGCTAAATATTATTTATATTTTTATAACAACAAATAATTTATTTTTATACTCATATGACATGAAATAGTACGTATTATTTTATGTTTTGACAACTAATATGATTGTCATGGATTTAGTCATAAAGGTTATTTTCATTGTAAAACAAACTTCTATATTTGTGGCCAATTTTATTCCAACCCACAAGCCATAAATAATGTCATTAGAGAAGGCAATAGAATATAATAAAATGCTACAAAATAGAGTTGTAGAAATGTCCTAAGGTGTGGAGAAATGTTTATCACTGAGAATGTTTGGTAAAATTTTGGGGATTTGGCCATGATTTCACCGAGAACCACATTGAATATCATCATATACATTACTTATTGCAAATATGTATTGATGTCAAGATTGTTTTTATTGATGTCGACTAAGGTCCACAAGTATGAGTTTAGTTGTGTTCCTATTTGCTCTAGAGTGGTGTTGTATTAGGTAGGATATTACATATGTGTTGAAATTGATGTATGGATATTGATTTTGATGATTGGAGATGATATATTTGGATGATTCACGTCTATTCCAAAGCATTGGAGAACTATTCCTGAGTCTGCATCAAAATTTTGCTAAGTATGACTATTCCAGTGAATAATATGATAGATAAGTTTTAGTAATATGGTCTACATTATTCCAAATTGATTCATCATATCTTTTAGTTCTAGTATGATGTTGGTGGATGAAAAAGAAGTTAGATCTTAGGTTTCATGTCCCAATTATTCTTGTAATAGAGTTTGTAATATTTTGAGTGTTGGTTTGTGTAGATATAATGTACCTAATAGATGGAATGCTTTGTATTCCTTTGTCTTTAAAGATTATGCCTTGAAATTCTCTAATATAGCTTTTTTTGTTTCAAAAGATGCTATTATTTGCATTCATAGGTGTTGTGGAGGTTCACATCATGTTTTGATTATGTTTAGTTGGATTAGATTACCAGTTTTATCTTTTGGATCTAACCTAAGTAATTTGGCTCTTTGCAATAATGTTTGGAATTTAAGGCAATGATTAAGGTGTGATATTTAGGTGTGTTTACATGGTGTTATGCTTCACACATTTTTTTCTTTCACATTGCATTGGATAAATTATTTTGGGTTGTTTGTCTATATTCTATATGTTACATCTAATTAGGCTGATTGGATTGATGTTTATTTTTATTGCGGATGATATGTAAAGAATGAGATCTTTTGGTGGATTGTAAGAGCCAAATAAGAGGTTGTGAATGGTGTGTGGTTTAAGTGAAAAGATTCACATTTGAAGATGAGTAATATTGAAGTTATTTTTAGATGTATAGAAAAATGAACTATAATCAACATTGTAGAGGATGTGTTTCCTTTAGTTCAACAATCATAATTTTTTGTAATAACTAAATATTGTATTTTCCCCTAAAGGAGTGATCTTTAGTATAACTTGCAATTCCTTTTTATATATCCCTATGTTCCTTATTTTGAAAATCTATATTATAAGTAGTGAGATTCCTTGTCTAAGAGCCTAAAATATTGTAATCACTTTTCATATAGTGAGATAGTTCTCACTTTTTTTTTTCCACATTGGGTTTTCTGCATAAAAATCTTGTTGTCCTTGTGTGTTTCTCTTTTTGTTTCAGCTATTTACTTTTGTATATTTGTTAATTGGAATGAATGGTTACATTATTATACATATTGATTCCTCCTCCCCTCTCCTAGCATTCAGAAGTGTTCAATAATTGGTATCTGAACAAGGTTCCTAAAGAATCAGTCTAACAAATGAGGTAAATATGGGATTTGAAAACTATGTTTGAAATTGAATCAAAAAAATATTTTGAATCCATGGAAATAAAAGGTTGGGATGTTGATGGGATTTTAATACTTGAAGGATAACTATGACTAGCTCTTCCTGATCTAGAAAATTATCAAGGAATAATCAAGAAACTAGAAAAACATGTTGTCCAACTAAAGAAGCAAGTTGAAGAAGGAATTAATATCGTTGATAGTACATGAAAACAAAGCTACATGTCAAATTTGAAGAATGTACTGCACTTGAAGAAGAATTATATACCTTGATGAAGGAATTGAAAGAGGAAAAATAATAAATTGATGAGAAATTGAATCTCAAAGGAGGCAGTTATCTACTTGATGATATGCTAGGCCTTTAGAAACTATCTAAGGACAAAGGTGGTCTTAGTTTTGACAAAGTAGAAATCTCTAAGACTCCTTGCAAAGATGAAAAATGAAAGGAAAATACATAAAGGATGAATCCAAGAAGGCTAATGAAGATCAAAATTGTTTCACTCTAATCCATAACAAGAAATTCAAGAAGTTTTCTCCTACTCAAACTAGGTACCTCCATCTTTCAATGATAAGTTATTTTCACGCAACAAGTTTGGACAAGTAGTGTCATAAATTATATCTACATACAATTGTTTTCTTACCTATGGATAAATTTAGCATTATATTCCTCCTATGCCTTATTATTCTTGATTCTACTTTTTTTCGTTTCAATTCTAGCTTCTTTTCTACATTCTAGACCTTAGGTCGTAGTCCCAAACTTTTTTGGGGGGACTAGGTCATCTAGGGTGACTTAGCCCTAGTACTAGGATGTCTAAAGCTACATAGTCTTAAACTAAGTCACCCAAGGTGACTTAGTACCTACAATCAAGGCCTCAATTAAAATATTCTGAGGGCTAAATTAAGGGAGAAAAAAAACTAATTTTGTGTCATCTTTTTTCAAAATTCAAAACTTGAAATGTTAGGGAGAGGTATGAAAACAATTTTACTCTCCTCATTTGGTTATACATCAAATAAATCAAGAATTCAAGTTCAAGCATTTGAATTCAAGATAAATTGATCATGCATCTTCTAAAGACATTGAAGACAAGGAGTAATTTTTAGATTTATATTATTCATTATGGCTTTCATGATCAAATATTCCTAAGGTCAACTCTGCAAAGTCAACATTAGCATCTTCATGATAATTTTGACACAAAGAAGGCCTCTGATGGTATAAAAATTTATTTTTTAGATCTAACCTATGCTACACATTAGCACACTTCATTTTTAATTCAAGTTATTTCAATTGTAAGGTTAATTCCTAAGTCGAGGTTTTACCTAGGCAAACTCCTATCAACCCAAAAAAATTCCTTATTTATTTGTGCATGTGGAAGGTTATACAACTATAGATCTGAATTCAAATCGAGCATCAAAAGACCTACAAAACTCCATTTTGTAGATCTAAAAAAGTTGGGACATTGAAGCCCCAAACAACATAGTCCAAGATATTGTTTCCCCAAGTTGCAGTCCTTCATATTTTTTCCTAGATGTCGAAAATAGGTTTCTCTTTGTCCATACTCTTCATATTTACGATCAAATTTTGTATATATGATCTTTGTTCTATTGAATATGTTGAAAAGTATTATTTTACCATATTTTTCTCTAACTTATTCATTTTTCTTTCATAATTGCAAAGTAATTTTCAACTCTCAATGAAGGACCACTAAATCCACATTGTGCCTAAATATTTTGAGCCAAGTAGATCATTATCCTTCCAATGTGAGTGGAAATAATCCTTGTTTCCTAGTTTACATCCCTAAGCTAGTGAACCCTATTTTACCACCTTACATTTTGGTGAACCTAACATGTCTTACATTTTTCATAGTTATAATTTGGATGGCTAGATCTCATTTGTATGCATCTAATTAACTCATATTTACATCATTTATTATTTTACATTTCATGCATTTAGAGATCCTAGTTCAATACCATTTTTTTATATTCTAATTTTTATTTCAAATTTTATTTTTATGCTTAGTTGTGATTTAGATCTTATCTATATGCTTAAATATTTGATATATATCTTTGTGTATAATTTTTATGAACTTGAGTCCTATATCTAATATAAATGTGAGTAGAAGATATAAGCTTATGTATTCCCTAAGTTTAAATACTAAGGGAATAGAGCCCAACTCAACTAGCATCTTCCAAGGGAATTTAGGTGAAACCTTTATGCCTACACATGAAATACCTAAAATTGTAGAGAACCATTCTTCCCATGATTCTCATGATGATGACGAATCCTTTACATGAGTGTAAGGAATTTTTAAGTAGCGTAAGAACTTCCTACACTAACCTTGAGGAGAGGGTAAAGTAAAAACATTCTTGAATCTTAATTACAGGTATAGAAACTTAACAAAAATAACATAAAATAACATGCACGCCACAACACATTGATTTACCTAGGGAAAAACTTTTCGAGAGAAAGACTCCACACTCCAAAACTCACCTAATATATTATTCACAAATCAATAACATATTACAATATAATTGTACAGAAAGCTTCTCTCAAGAGTATCACCAACTATAGATACAAATATAACTGAATAGCTATAAGACTCTTATGTGTACCCTCTACCTCACACACCTAATCTATAAGAGATAAAATACAAGAAATGACCAAATAATACTACAAAACCATGAGCTAAAAACCAATTAAACAGTGGTGCTCATCTTATCTCCTATAAAATATGCCCTATGATGTGTCAATACATACCAACATGTGTAACTCCCATTTATAGCTCATTTACGTGTTCAACGCATTTTTTATATTTTCCCTTTTAGGAAAACCAACTTTTGGAGGCCATAAATTCAAACTAGTTGTCTAATTGACGATCCATTTGAAGTGTTGTAAATCTTGCAACATGCTCTATAAGCCCTAAAGGAACTATGTTATTTAGCCACAATTTTGACCCATTTTAGTACTTCTAAAGCCTCCAAAATTACATTTTTATACATTTTTCTGGCAATTTCCAAAAAAAACTTTAACATCTTCAAAATTAGACATGATTGTGGAATTTTTTTTACCAGCGTGCTTATCTATCCCAACTGAACCTTTGGGGAAAGAATAGGGAAAATCCAAGCTCAATGAAAAAATAGTACAAATAGTAAGCACGTAAAATAATGTAAGGTTGAGAAACATTTTCCTAATGATCTCTCACTTGTCAAATACCTGGAAAGAGCCAAGGGAGTATCTACACCATAATTAAATTTCCAAGGGCCATCAGGCCCATTATAAACTCTTAACACAATCTAAACTTCGATGTACTCACATCCTTAGTTAACAAATTTTCAACGTTCATCAAAGTATTTACCTTAACAATCTTTACCCTCTATCCTCAACCATATCTATGAAAAAATAATATTGAACATCAATGTGTTTGGTGATGGCATAAAAATTCAGGTTCTTCGCTAGGAATTTCACACTCTAACTATCACAATAAGTTATTACTGGTGCTTGTTTTATTACAATATCTAGGCATAGTCTCTTAAACCAAATGAATTCTTTAAAAGTATGAGTATCTATCATATAATTAGGTTATGTAGTGGCCAATGAAACCATAACCTATCGCTTACTCGTCCAACTTGTTACACCACCAAATAATATAAACACATAAGCACTGGTAGATCTTCTAATATTAATATCACCTACCCAGTCTGAATTCACATAACTACAAATGTCAGAGGAAATTTGATGCAGGAGCATCCCAGGGTAGTTGGCTATCCTGCATGTTTGGGAGATTTTATGGAGTCATGTGGACTTATTTTCATGTGTGAGGGGTTTGGTAGAGTTGGATAAACCTATTTGGGTCTTGGGTAATTGGTTTTGATGTATTTAATGGAACTTGACATGGTCTTGGTTGCTTGGCATGGACTGGGAGGAGCTCGGCCTTGCTTAGGAATTTGGTGCCTATTACAGGCCGTATAAGTAATTTTCCACAAAGAGTTAGAGGATGAAAATTTGAGGGATTGAAGAGGGCCTATATTTCTACCTATGGTTCAAAGCACGAGTCCTAATTCATCCAGAACTATGAGATATCGTGATTTTACTAAGACATCAATTTTGGGCATTTAATTGTTGTTGTTGGCCGACTTGTGGCATTTAATTTATGTGTTTGTATTTAATTTATGTTCTGGGCTGACTTGTGGCTTATATTGGTATAAGTAGGGGTTGTGGGGGAAGTCTTTAGTCATTATTCATCCATCCTAGGGTAGAGGAAGAGGCAGAGGAGCGAGTTTTGAGAGGAACTAGTAGCTGTGGCTTGGGAAACAAGGAGATTGCTTGGTGGGCTTGCGAGCACAAGTTTGGATCTTCCTGGAGGTTTTCTACCATAGTGTGGCTAGGGTTTGGTTTGGAGCTTGTGAGATCTTATGGAGTTCCTCTTGTAATTACATTGTATTTGGCCGTAACTCAGAAGGCCTTACAGCCGGGCATGTTGGATGAAAATATGATGATTCTATTATGAGTATTTGCATTGTGTGGATCTAAATATCTGTGTTGTTATTTTTTCATTGTGTGGTTATTTTCTGGGGCTAGGACATCTCCATTGGGGATTCTCCTACCTTTCCCTTCATCAAGTGGTATCAGAGTGAAGGTTGTTCCTGAGTGTGTGGACAGAGCGCCGAAGGTGAGGCAG
>MU224127.1:1186410-1211851 GCA_018584345.1 Thuja plicata
AGAAAAAGTTGCAGACAAGGAAGTGACATTGGACTATGTAAGCACAAAAGATCAGTTAGCAAACATTTTCATGAAGCCTTTAGAAAAGGATACTTTTGAGTATCTAAGGGAGAAGTTGGGAGTCATTTCCTCTCCTAAATCTGATTAGATAAAGTAGCAAGTACATCAGTCCTGTGTGACTGATGAATGGTTGACTACTCTACTTCTAGAGTAGTACCTGTGCATAATGGTTTATGGAACCCTTTGCCATTGATGTCAATGGGGGAGTATGTACTAAAAACAAGGAACACAAACAAAGAGCTAAACAAGGAACACATATAAGGAGCTTATACTTTGGGGGAGTATACATATAAAACATAGTCTATGTAACTGCAGCAGTGCAGATGAATCTTTGATGAGGATATTGAGAAGATTGTAAAACAAAGAAGACACCATGAACATAAGTTGTTTTTATTATATGTTGCCATCAATGCCAAAGGGGGAGATTGTTGCAGATTTGATTCTGAACAGTTGATTGATTGTATGTTTTTCATTGATGACAACATACAATACACAACAACACTTCTGTATGTAATTATCCATATGATGAAATGAAGACTTGCGTGGATAGATACATATTTTTGACATGTTTATTATGATATGTTCATACACACAGACCCAGATATGATGTTTCAGTAAAGATATGTAATTCTATTATTGACGGTTACAGTTCTGGAGGAATAATGGTTTAAGGCTGACGTATGTAACATGTTTATTGAGTTGCGCCTATCTTTAGGATATGTGTGTGTATATTCATAATGCATTATGAGTTGTTGATATTAATCTAAAGGCTCCAAACATTTTTCAAGAAGATTGCAAAGTTATGGTTAACTTGGTGAAGCCGACTTAGTGAAGCAACACGTCTATTCAGTTAGTACTTGTGTGGTTGTAATTATGCTTGCATGCTTAGTAGAGCTGACAAAGATGTTAAGAAGATTCGTATAATAGGTCCCATGATATCATACTTGGTGTATGTACTTATAGAAGGTCATTTGTGATAAGAAGAGTTGCAAAAGCTAGAGATAAGAAAAGCAGAGCAGAGTGTTAAAGCAGTAGAGCTATATTTATCATATGTTGATAATATAGATATTGAAGTTGAAGCTTTTAGAATATAGATAAGATTGTTGTAGTGCTTTACAATAGGTTAAAGCATCAGCGCACAAAAGGAACCGATCAGACAAGCAGTGTCACAAACAGCAGTTCACCTTGTTGATACAGTGTGTATCAAATATCCAGAAGGTTGTAGCCTTCACCACTTGGATAGTGAGTCTACCACCCCTAATAGGGTTATTGTAAAAGATTCCTAACAGGGTCTGACCCTTAACCAGGTCACTATACTACTGCATTGTAATGAACAACTCCTAATAGGGTTGGAAGATCTTTTGACAGGGATCACTAAAAATGGTATAGTTCTTTGTGGGTACTAATTCCCACTGGGGTTTTTACCATTTGGTTTCCCCATAACCAAATTGATGTGTTGTGTAATGTGTTATCTAAATGTGCATTTACTTTGTACCAATCTGGATTAATAAGTTTAAGATAAGGATCAAGTTGTTGATAACTGATTCACCCCCCCTCTCAGTTATCCCTGAAGTATTCTAACAAAAAATATGTTGACCAAATACCAATCAAGTGATCCTAATCCTATGAATGAGATATATCAATACAAATTCCAATACATGAATACCAAACTTATTCATGTTCTCATTTTTTTAAAATAAATTGATTATGGAATGATCATCAAAGATATGTCATTGAGCCCTGTAAGATACCACTTTCATACAAAGAAAAGATGCATGTTACTTCCCATATCATATGTCAAAATAGACTAAGCATACAAAAAAATAGTATAAGCTACATAAATGTACCAACACAAATACCATGAAGTATCAATACCCAGTGAATGCAACATGAAGTATACCAATTTGTGAATGCACTGAAATACATGATTGTTGAAGCCAAAACATGTCATCAGGGGTGTCATTCATTTCCAAACTAAAAAAATCATGTTAATACCATAAAGATGTAATACCAACCTAATCAATTCATGCCAATACAATAATATCAATGAAGACTGAATACCTCTACCAATAGTAGCAATGAAGATTGAATCCCTCTACAATGAATAATATTATATACCTTTTAATCTTTGTCAAACAATGCAAGAGTACCTGTACCAACCAATATGATGGCTTTGTGTGTTTTAGTCATCAAGGGAAAAAAATGAGGGATAACATAGACCATATCATACATCAAAATTACCACTACACTTTGGTAAGATACTCTACTCATGTCTTCCATCTCTGATGGGGATGCAGGATAATCTAAAATAGATAACTTTGTTCTATCTATAAAAAGAATAGATAATGATCTATAATCCTGCATGTTGAACCTCTATAAAACCGAGTTCACATACTTACTTTTGCCAAGCCATAGCTTTATGTTCACTCTATTTCTTCTTATTCTTTTCCCAAGAATGTTTTTTTTTGCACCAAGATCATTTATTTCTAATTTAGTAGCAAGCCAAAAATTATTTTCTATAAGCATAGATTTTGCTTTACCAGTGAACAACATATCATCAACATATAATGCAATGCACAGAAAAATAATACCATTAGATTTATAATAAACACAATGATCTGATTTAGAACGATCAAATCCCAAACTCAACACATATGTATCAAATCTTTGGTACCACATCATTGGACTCTACTTGAGGACATACAAATATATCTTCAATTTATAAATTAATTAATTAGTGCTTTGTTTGTGTCATGTAAATATCCTCCTCCAAATCACCATGAAGGAAAGTCATTTTCACATCAATTTTCTCAATCTCTAAATCATAAGCAACAACAATAGAAACAAAAAATCTAGTGGATGTCAATTTTACAACAAGAGAGAATATCTCACCGTAATAAATACCCTCAACCTAAGAGTATCCCTTTGCAACCCTATTTTCCTTATACTTCTCAATGATTCCATCTAAACCAATCTTTTTCTTGAACACCCATTTGCAACCAACATATTTTGAATCCTTTAAGAAATGACAAGATCCCACTTATCATTCTATTTCAAAGATACCATTTCTTCATCCATAGAAATTTTCCGAGATTCTACATCAT
The DNA here is from genome assembly GCA_018584345.1 of Thuja plicata. Classification (NCBI taxonomy): domain Eukaryota; kingdom Viridiplantae; phylum Streptophyta; class Pinopsida; order Cupressales; family Cupressaceae; genus Thuja; species Thuja plicata. Next base: position 1,189,575 of record MU224127.1, read on the forward strand.
TCATACCTAATTCCTCTTCTATATTTCTAGGTTCATCCACACTAGTATTCAAAGAAAAAATATATCTCTAATCATTTAGGAGAATAACTTTTAGGTGGCTCTCTCTTCTTTGTAGACCTTTGAAAAAGATGAGTTGGAGGTTCTAACTCCTCTTATGAAGATTTAAACCTAGATGATCTCTCTTCAACTTATTGTCTATGTAGGGGTCTTGATTGAACTTTCTAAAGCATTTAAGGTAGTTGAATCAAATCTTATTTTTTAGTTTGTTCAGGCTACAATGTAAAGGAAGAAGGATTAGTTTCTAAAAAAATAACACCTTTACTATGCATTAAATTCTATGAAAAAAGTTCCCAAATCTTGTATCCTTTCACACTATGACTATAATCGATGAAGATATATTTTACAACCTTGTTCTCCAACTTTTTTCACTCATCCTTTGACACATATTCCTATACCTTGCAACCAAAAACTCTAAGATGTCCCAATCAAGGCTTATGACCTAACCATGCCTCCACAGGAATTTTTATCAACACGGATTGATGTAGGAGACCTTTTAATCAGGTAGAAAGCAATAACAACTCATCTTAAAAACTAAATTTGAGGTCAGTACCACTCAACATACTCCTAGTCTTCTCCATCAATGTCTTTTTCATACTTTCTACAACTTTATTCTGTTGTGGAAAATATGAAGTTTTCTTCTATAGATGAATGTCATAATATTTAAAACATCTATCAAAACTATCAGAGAAAAATTCACTAACATTAACTATCTTCAAACATTTTATTTTCTTTCTAGTATGAAATTAAAAAATTTCTTTAAATTCTTTAAATCAATTGAAAACATTAGATTTACTCTTTATAAAATACACCCAAGTCTTTATGCTATAATCATTAATAAATAAAATACAATATTTGGATTTTCCAATGGAAAGAACAACTACAAGACCAAACACATTAGAATTGATAAGATCCAACACACCATAAGATTGATGAGAACTCAAGTAAAATTGAACATAATTTTTTTTTCCATAAATCCAATGCTCATAGAAATGAAATTCAAGATTTGAATCATTCAAAACTTCAACTAGGTTTTTCTTCTTCAAGGTCCTTAAATACTTCTCTCCAATGTGGCCACGTCTCTAGTGAAATAACATAGTGATCTTATTTGTAGGTAAATTTGATTTAGAAAAAATATATTTAGTCCCAAAATTCATGACCACCTACTAAAGGTAAAATCGTCACCTTTTCATATGAAGTATCCATATAATTTGGTCTTCACAAAAGTACTATTACACTCAGTAGTATATATAACTAGCTTATACAAAGTCCCAATTCTAACACCTCTAGAAACCACCACAATGCCTCTCACCATTTTACATCACGCATCCTAAAAGAATACCTTCATACCCAAATCTATTAGTTTTCTCATACATAACTAATTTGGTCTTAGACTAGGGAGATGAAATACATTGTTAATATTTCTTATTCAACCATTAAGAAATATAGTTCTAAATTTACCATGGCCAATATATTTGAGTTAGAATTATCACCCAAGTACACCTTACCTCCATAAAAATTTTCATATTAAAAAACAAATCTTTATTAGATTTCAAAAGAAAAGATGCACCCAAGACAATTAACCATACATGGGTGGACAAATCTGAAAAGAACACACCACCATCTAAATTAAACTTATCAGATTCCATAGTCCATGAATGATAAGAAAGAATTATTTATGGATTCCACCCTATCTCAATTTTTAGCATCAAAATAACATAACCATCTTCTTTCTCAAATTCAGAATTAGAATCAAATTTCTTCTTTTTCTTCTTCTTTTATTGTTTTTAATGCTTGTAGATGTGTTTAAGTTTACTGCAATTCCAACAAATAAATTTAGACCTTCTAGGATATTTGAATCTCCTTGTGGATTTGGATTTATTACACTTCTCATTCTTCATGCCTTTTTCCTTAGGTCTTTCACAAACAAGTAGGGCTTACTTGGAACTAATGGTTATCTTCCTCCTCATTTATTTAGAAAGAAAAGGCACATCTCCCATCCTCAAAACAAGAGAATTAATACCAATGTCCATAACAAGAGAATCTCATAACTTAGAGAAAGAACAAAGCAATGTTTAACATTTCTCCTCATCCACATTGACACCAACAAACCCCAACTTAGCCACCTACATATTGAATGCTTCCAGGTGGTCAATAATTCATCCACCCTCCTCCATTATCAAGGAATATAGATTCTTCCTCAAGAAAATATTATTTACTAAAGATTTCTCTTCATATAACTCACTAAGCTTCTTCCATAGATTCTTTGCAAGGTAATTTTCATGGACATGGATGAGTATAGTGTTTTAAAGGCACAATATGATTAGACCCTTTTCTTTATTATCCATAACAATAAATTTAGCAGCCTCATATGGATTTTTAGTTATTATTGTATTCTCATCAACATCCTTTCATAGATCCCGATCTATTAGAAAATTATCCATCTCTAGCTTCTACATCTCATAATTATTTCCATAAAAGATTTCCATCTCTATTCTCCTTGATGAACTATCCATCTAAAAATTCCTAAAATAAAATCATAGAGTATCTTCAACCTAAGCTCCCACTCAAATATGGATTAATTCAACAAACCCAACAACCCACAATTGAAATCAAAGGTGATCAACCTCTAGTACCACTTGTAAGGAAGCTAAGTAATGAAACAACTTCCTACAATAACTTTGAGCGGGTAATGTATAAAATTTATAAAATATTAATAATAGTTACATAAAATTAACAAAAATAACATGCATAGCACAACATAATGATTTACATGGAGAAAAATCTTTTGGGAGAAAAACTCCACACTTCAATAGTTAACGAATATATCATTCAAAAGTTATTAACATGTTACAATATAATTATAGAGAAATCTTCTTTCATGAGCATCATCAAATAGAGATCCAAAGGTAACTGAATGGCTATAAGACTCTTACACACACACCCTCCATCTAATGCACCTAATATATAGGAGATACAATACAAGAAATGTCAAATGGTATTGGAAAACCACGGGCTAAAAGCCACTTATAAAGTGGTGCCCATATTATCTCTAATCAAAGATGCCATATGATGAGTCAATACACACACCAACATGTGTAACTCCCTTTTACAACTCATTTATGTGTTCAACATGTTTTTTTATTTTTTATTTTGGGAAACCCAACTTTTGAACCAGGTACCCAATTGATGAACTGTTTGAAGCACCATAAATATTACAATGTATTATATCACCTCCCAAATTGATATGCCCTTTAGGTACATTTTTATCCTAGTTGGTGTCTTTAAAATCTCCAAAATTAGATTTGTAATATTTTTCTAGCAATTTCCAAAAATAGAAACTTTAATCTCTTAAAAAATAGACATGATCTTGCAACAAAAATGTATTGGCATGCTTATCTAGACCAACCAAAGCTTGTAGTAAAAATAGGGACTTTTTTTTCTTAAATGAAATTCTTACTAAAAATAGTAACCACATGTAAATACAAGGTTGAGACATATTTTCCTAACGACAACTATCTCCTAATAAATTGGGAAATCTTTCCAATGAATTGGAAGAGCTTGAACAATGGATGGGTCAAGAATACTCAAATAGTGAGGCAATCCTACCTTGACTGAAGGGTTGCTGAAAATACTTCAAAGTGATGAACATTGTGTGGAAGTATTGTCTAGTATTTCTCATATTGTGCACAATAATATCATTCCTATAAAAAGTTGTGTTGAATCCCTTAAATTCTCTCATCCTACCAAAGATGTTGAAAATTCCATTCCATACCAATATCATTGCCTAATTTTCCTACTTATTGTTAGTAATAACTAAGAGGGGGGTGTGGGGGTTCGGGGGGGGGGAGGGGTGAATCAGTGGCCTCAAATTTTAATCCTTAAATCAACCCTTTAACTCTTATAACCACTAATTATTTCTCAATTTATCTTTTGTTCTACAAGATGAATGCCTTGAACAACTTATATCAATTTACTACTTGTCGGATTGCTTTGTTAAACCTTCTTCTTAATGTTTACCAATAAGCAGTCATCTATTTACCGAAATATAGTAAATATGCAGAGTATACTGATATATCCAGAATGAATTATGTAAGATAAAAATCAGTAAAGAAATACATCATACACACATATAACACATGGATTTTAACAAGGAAACCCTATTAAGGGAAAAAACCACTGGGACCGGTACCCCAAATTTTCACTCTTCTAAAGTGAGCCCTATTATGAGCTAACCCTGTTAAAGGTTATAAACACACTATTAGGTGTGACCTTGTTAGAGGATTTTACACATATAGGTTGTCACTTAGTATCAGGCATCTAATGCTGCCATCCTTGAATCAGCTTCTCTCTTAGACTATCAATAGGCATCGGGCATATCCAATGCTACTTTCATGAATCAACCTTTTTGGCACTCCTTGGGATCTACCTCAATATATAGAAGACTATTAAGTCCTGCTCTGTTAAGAGACTTGATGCTTCAATGGTCAAACTTAAACAATATGACCTGTTTCTAATGCAACTTGAATTGCAGATTTTCAGATCTATTTAAGTACATTACCTCTCTGATCAATGTATCAATTCAATTCTTTTGTGCTCCACACTTTCTGCTCTGTGATGTTGTGCTCACTGTTTGTTAGTGGCTGCAAAATTCCTTAGCTCTCCTTCAGCTTGATTGAGCAGTACTGCATGAAGTTGTGCTTCATCAGTTTCTCTTCAGCATCCTCTTTTCATTCACTCCCCTTAATCCATTTTTCATTAATTTGATATTGAAGATGAATTAAGCATGTCTCTTATATAGACATGATATTCGTTGTTTCTTGATTCTTGATTCTTGGCGTGAAAAACAATCCATCCAATTAGATTTAAAGCATAACTCCTAATTTGTCTCATAGTTATCTTCATGAAAACTGTACAAATCATCTTTAGATCAATCACTTAACTCTGGTCGAATAAAACAAAGAAAACAACTAGTTAAGTCTATCTTTAGCTCTTGGCAGCTAGATATTTTATGATTTTTTGAACTCTCTGTTCCATCGGTCAACTTTGAAGTTAGTCTTCGGTGACAACTGACAGTTCCATTGGTGTGACTCAAGTTAGCTTCAGGATCTCCGTCCGTAGGGCATCATTGGATTTTTACTCGTCGGGCAACTCTATTTTCATCTCGTCGGGCATCTTGTGGTTTTGCTTAGTTAGGCAACACTATCTTCTGCTCGTCGGGTATCACTATGACTTTTCTTCTTTGCCTTTTCTGATGGTGTGCACTTCATCAATGTTGTCTGTCACTTAGTGAATACATGACTTTTATGCATTGCTAAAAGCATAACCTTTGTTCCATTTATTCTCTAAATTCTTTGGCATTATGTACATGACGGTACAAATGATATCAAGTTGAAATCAATGACATACAAACCATTAACTGATTTAATGTCTTGCATTATCTTCAACTTAGAATTATCAAACATTCAATCAGTTACATGTCATCAATCTATCCCTTTGGCATTGATGGAAACATACTATATTATCACACTATACTATTTCTAATACAATATGAAATACAATCGTTGAGATTCATCAAACTACCAATCTTTCCCTTTTGTTAATCGATAAATGTTTGAACTTTGGTAAGCTTTGTTTTAGCTTAGATTTGATTCCTGCAGTTCTCTTTCTTCTGATGTGTTGTGACCTCTCCTTATGTCAATTTCTTTCCTTTGACTATTCTTTCTCTTTTGATGTCTTTTTGTTTTGTTAGCAACTCTCCCTTTGTATAATCTTTCATACAATTTTCTCTCCCTTAGGATATAATCTCTCCCTGTTGGAGTAATCTGATCATGTATAATCTATCTCTCTTTTTCCTGAAGGATGTGATAATATGGATAATCTCTCTCCCTTTGAAAATAATTCCAAACAAATATTTTACAAATATCTGACATTCATGTCAAGCAATCATTTTTCTCCTATCCATAATATATTCCTTTAATTTCCCTTATCCATTAGTAATACAACAATATGCTCTGGTGCTTGGTTATGATATATACCTGTTTGTATATAGATGTATCTTTTGAAGTTCATATTTTTTCTTGCATCAACATGATTGATATTCTGATAATATGTAGGCTGATGTAGCCTTTAGTCATTTTACTAACTGGTAGACAAGGGTTTGACCCCTAATCTCTTTCTTAAGTACTCAAATGTATCCTTTGACAGTGGCTTGGTGAAGGTATCAGCTAATTGTTCTTTGGATTGCACATACCCAAGTATCACCTCTTTTTCTTGAACTTGTTCTCTCAAATAATGATACTTGATAGCAATGTGTTTAGTTTTAGCATGCATGACTGGATTCTTGGAAATGTTTATTGCGTTGGTGTTATCACAATAGATAATCATTGATTCTAAGATCTTCATATGCATACCTTCCAGCAACTATTTGATCCATGCAATATTTGAGCAATTTGCAGTAGTAGCAACATATTCTGCTTCTGCAGTAGACTGAGAGATGCATCCTTGCTTCTTGCTAATCCATGTAACAAGTCTGCCACCCGTAAAGAATGCTCCTCTAGTTGTGCTCTTATGGTCATCAAGATTTCTAGCCCAATTAGCGTTGGTAAACACCTTAAGTTCAAATTTGCCTTCTCTTCTATATCATAAGCCAAATTCCTTAGTATTCTTCATATATCTTAGAATTTTTTTCACAACAGTCATATGTGATTCTCTGGGGTTAGTAGAAAATCTAGCAACAATTCCTATTGCATGTGCAATATCTGGTCTAGTGTGTACAACATACATGAGTTTTTCAATCATTGATCTATACAAAGTCTGATTTACCTCTGTTGTCTTGTCCTTGTTTGGCAACTTACATCTAGTAGCTATCGGTGTTCCAACTAGTTTGGATTCTTCCATCTTGAATATTTTTAGGACCTCTTTGATGTACTTGGACTGTGTAATGAAAATACCTTCTCCTTGTTGCATGATCTGGAGACCAAGAAAGAACTTGATTTCTCCAAACATAGACATCTCAAACTCTTTGCTCATCTCATTTGCAAAGGATTTGCATAGAATACATTTCCTCCAAATATGATGTCATCAACAAATATTTCAGCAATCAAAGTGTTAGCATCAGTATCTTCCTTTAAATAAAGATTATTGTTTTCACTAGTCCTTACAAATACAATACTTATTAGATAGGAATAAAGTCATTCATACTAGGCTCTTGGAGCTTGTTTCAATCCATACAAGGCTTTGTGAAGTCTACATACCATTTTTTTCTTGTCTAGATCAAAAAACCCTTCTAGTTGCTCAATGTATACCTCTTCTTTAAGTATTCCATTTAGGAATGCTAATTTGACATCCATTTGATATACTTTGAATCATTTGAATGTAGCATAAGCAAGTAATATTATTACTCCTAGCCTAGCAATGGGTGCAAAGGTCTCTCCATAGTTTATACCTTCCTCTCGTGCATACCCCTTGCATACTAGTCTTGCTTTATTCCTTGTGACTTCTCCATTCTCATTCAGCTTATTCCTAATATCCATTTTGTACCGATGACATTCTTGTCATCTGGTCTTAGCTCAAGTGAACATGTTTTGTTTTTCTCAATCATCTCAATCTCATCATTCATAGAACTTATCCATTCTTCATTATCAAGTGCAACATTGATAGATTTGGGCTCAAACTCACAAATTAGACAGCTTGAGTTTGAAGACTTACTTCTTGTTCTTGTACCAGCTTTATTATCTCCTATGATCTCGATCTCTGGATGATTCCTTCTTACATATCTTGCAATTTTAGGTTGAAGGCATTATATTTTTCCATTAGTATACTTAGACAAAAACATGATTTGCACCATCGGTTTACTCTACACCGACAGACAGGGCACAACACTATACGATGCCAAGGTTACTCGACAAACACTGTTAAGTGTTACCCGATGAAAAAATGGTAAACAATACCTGATGAGTAAAAATAGTGCTACCTGAAAGTACATAAAAGAGAGGTAATCGACAGATATAGGGAACCTGATGATCAATTCAGTCAAGGAACGTTGACAGATTGCAAGTTCAAACCGACAACCAAGAACCGAATGTCAGTTACATCTCGCAAAAAGTGGATCTGACTTTCCAAGTCAGATAAATCACTGAAGTTGTATTTATAACTTCTTGATTGGATTTTAAATCCATTATGTGCAGTGGAAGCAATGTAATCTTTATTTCTTTAATTTGTTTTAGTGTTTTAAAAAATGCAAACTAAAGATCAAGGTCAAGTTGTAAACCTTGGATCTGAGAGTTAACATTGTAAATCGTGAATTCCAAAGATAGGTCAAACACTTGTATAAATAGGTTCTCAATCCATTGAGAATAGTATTTGTTCAATGAAGATAGTAGCCATGAAGAACAACTAAAGACCAGACAGAGAATTCATGCAAAAGAACACAAACAGATTCAAATCAGTTTTCAAGAACTGAACAGAGGCTACCGACAAGCAAAGAAAAGGTATTCATCAATCACTTAAGGTGATATTATTATTGTAAAGGCTTTAATGGATTTGTAAATCAGCAATAGTATATTGCATATAGTCAGGTCAATATTTGTACTCACTCTAACAAGTGTATTATACTAATGAAATCCTTTCAAGAAAGGTGGGCTTAACCGTCCTATTGTAAATCTCATTACTGAGTGCACACTTAAATCAGTGTTGCTAAAGCTCTTAATAGAGTAGATCTTAACAGGTCTCCACCTTAATACTCTTAACAGGGTAGATCATCAGAAGTGATCAAATTGTAATCCTTAACCAACTCCCTTCCATTCTGCAGATAGTGAAGTTTTGTGGGTGCCATCCCCATCGCAGTTTTTACTTCCTAACAGGAGTTTTCTACGATACCATATCTTGTGTTATGTGTTTGTCAATTTCATGAATGTTTCTATGAATCTATGAAAACTATTAAAGATTGTGAACAAACAATAGACACATAAGAAAGTATAATAGTAAAGGTTGGTAAATAAGAATTGAATGATTACTAATGATAAATTGTGTAAGGTGATAAAAGTTTTAGAGGTACTGATTCACCCCTCCCCTCTCAGTACTACTTCCCATTAATTCCAACAATTGGTATCAAAGCTAAGTATCTTCTTGAAAAGCTTAAAGGCTTAAGAGAAAAGATCATACAATGGAGAAGTACAAACTTGATAAGAATATTGAGAACAAAAATCTTGAGATACAGATGTTCTATGAACAGTATAAAGAAGCAAGAATCAAGATGAGAGAGTTGTTGGATGAAAGAAAAGGTATGGCTACCCGGAACAATTAAAAATACTATCAGGAAGAAGAGATTTCAGATTTCTTTGAAAATTTAGGATCAAATGCAAGTAACATATTAGATACATGAGAAGAGAACATCACAAATCTAAAGGAGATCAACCTACATCTGATAGAGAAAATAAAGATGCTACAAATTTATCAAGAGAACCAAATGGTAAGAATGATTGATGTGATGAGTTTTGCCAGACAAGCTGAAATAGAAAGAACACTTGCTATTAATTATAGAAGGAAGATTTCAGAGAAACTACAGGAAAAGGAAATGGAAATTTAAAGACATGCTAAGCATTACCACGAGATCACAAATTAGATTATCCATATGAGTCAAGAAGCAAACAGAATAAATGTGGAACTCATTGAGAGAATACAGATTATTGGTGAACTAAGAGAAGAAAATGAAAAGCTAAAGGATGAGGTAATAATTCAGCAACATCACAATGAGATTATTAGAAAGGCTGAAGAAAACAATAAAAGAATGGATGAATTTCTTGAAGGACAACGAAGAGTCATCAACAACAACGGTATAGGATTTACCGAAAATGGAGAATCATCAAATCCAAAGAATGTCTACAAAAATCCAAGACCAAGGAAGCAAACATGCAAGCACTATGGAAGGCAAGGGCACACATCAAATACATGTAGAGGTAAAATGAAAGGTACTCCTAAATCTACATCTACATCTTCATTCATATGATTCTGTTATAAATGTAACAAGAAAGGACATAAGGCTTATGAATGCAAGAGAAAGATAGAAAAGCCAAAGAAGGAAATGTACATGGACAAATTCTATCCTACATGCAAGATGAATGGGCACACATCTAAATAATGCTAGAAAAAGAAAAGGCAAGCATGGAAGCCAAAAGGTAAATAAGTTCCTTATCAGCCAAAAAGAATCGGTAATCAATATGTATGGGATTACAACACTTGGAAAAATTGTACAGCATGTGGTAGATATGGTCACATCACTCCAAACTGCATGAGAGAATGGACCAAAAGGTCTAGAGGCTGGTCAAACCCTGGAATGGCATGCTTACACTATCATAAATTTGGTCATCTCAAGAAAGATTGCAAAGATAGATTGACAGAAACAAGCACATATGCCAATGGTAACACCATTGAAGATGTCTAGAGGGCAAGAGACAAAATATAGATAAAATCTTCAAGAAATGATAAAGCTGGACCAAGAAATTCAAATGGTGACAGCCCATCCAATGGACCCGGTAACACCACCAACCCCACTTGAGATAAACAAGTAAGTATGGAACTGCACTATACCAAGTTATATTTTGCATCAGTTACATTATATAAATTGATATATAGTCAAAATCTGCATGAAACAAAGATGCATACTACTTCACTTGTTGCTAATCTAAGAATACAAAACCATCGGCAAACACTTACCAAAAATCATCAGTGAACACAATAATGAGTTGTTTACGCTTACTGGGAATTGTTGGTCCTTTAAGTAAATATGGTAAACTGCCAATATAGCCTGATGATCGCCGGTAAAAAGGCAAAGTTCAGAAGTACTCGTGAAAGAACACTGATATCTGTCAGTAAAATCAAAGTGGTTAAACAAATTCCCTAAGCATCATATCATCACTGACGATTATTGGAAACATTCTCTCGACAAAACTCATCTTCTCGTCCCAATGAGTTGTTGAGCATTTATTGCAAGGACTTAGGTCAAAAGTCTATAAATAGTCGATGGGACAACTTCATTTTTCACCCATGATTTGATGAGAAAAAAGAGTGACATCAAAGAGATTAAAGAGCAGAGAGAAGAAGCATCTACAGATCGATTCAACACATAGAGAGCAGATTCCTCATCACCTTTGTGAATCAAAGTAAGTACTAAAGACACCAAAAGATCTCTGGTTACTATTTTGACAAGAAAATCCCTAATTTCAAGAAAACCCTAAGTACTTGAAAAACAATGGCAACCACATCTAGAATCGCTAAGTTGAAGAATGAAAAGAAAAATGTGGTGAAACTGATCAAGAATAGCACATATGTGGAACCTAAATACAAGATTTGTCTAGAAATTGCATCGAAACCAAATGAAGCCGACACATTTTCAAAAATCCTGCCTAGGTTTTTTCTCATGGAAGATGTTAGGTCTTACATTCACTGCAAGATTGCAGAGATAGGTGATCTAGAAATAGATGAAGCTTATAAGAAGCTATGTGATGCCGAAGGAAAACTGAAAGAAGAACATAAACACTTGGAGATCAAAGGGTTAACCAATGCCCTAAATTTCCTGAGGGAATTCAAGATAGAATGGATCAATTTAGTCTTGAGTAGGATGCATGACAACAAACTATGGCTAGACCAACCCAAGCAAATAAAAAAGGATGTTATTCATGCTGTCACTGGTTATCTGATAATCGACAAGCCTAGGGCACACAAACATCCATCCATGAAAGAAGTTACAAAACTCACCAATGTAGAAGGAGACAACAGAGGTCTCAAAGTAAACACAATCACTGACAAAGAGTTAAAATTTGGTGCATGTGTTATTGGTTACAAAATTTTTTAGGCTAGCAGAATGAACAGTATTTCCACAACAACAGTAAGCACTTCTTACAAGATTGTAACAAAAGGAATTTAGATGGATCTATGTGAGATCCTACTGAAACAACTTGATGAAAATATGATCAAAATCAGGTCTGCAAAGAGCAACACATGTAAGTTTGGATCACTTATCATGTGTATATTTTTCTATTTTCAAGAATACTTTCCTTCAGTAGGAAAAGTTATATGGGACTCTACCAAACTGGTAACCCAACAAATTAGTGAACTGATTAAGTCACTAGGAGATAACTTTGATGCTTTAATGTCTGCATACTTCCTTGAGTTCAAGGAAAAGATGATGGAAAGAACTAGGATTCCTGAGCAACTAGTTGAAAAACACAAAGATGAGATGTGTTTCATGGTACACACATACTTCACACATATCAAAATAGTTGTACCAAGAACAACTTGGTTATCATCATTAGACTATAAGATCAATATTGATCTATCTACAAGTGCAATTGAGGCACTGCTCAATGAGCCCATTGATAAGAAACAACCAAGGTTTGGAACATATGAGGAGGCCAAATCTAAGATAAAACATGGCCTAGAAGTCAAGAAGACAATAAACAAGAAAGATAAAATGGTTAAGAATCTCAAGAAGATTCTATCAGTTACTGAAGAGGAAGAGCAGGATCAATAGGAGGAAACCGATGAATAGGACAACATCGGTGAAGAACTAGAAGAAAATAAATTAGATACAAAGGCTACTGAATCTGATGCACCTCCATCTCCACCTCCTACAAAGAAGCAAAGAACACAAAGTCAAACTGCTGCTACCGATACCACACCACTTAAGAAAGATCAAGTAAGAACCTACATGAGGAAGCAACCAGCAAAAAGAACAAGACAACAACTTGTCAAAACCACACCACCAAAGAAGAGAAAAAGGTTTGTCAGGACACAGGATGACTTGGATGACACAAAAGATGATGAACCAAATGTAGTAAAGAAGAACTTCAGAAACCAAATGGTAGATGAATCTTCCAAATCAATTGTTTTGAATAAGTAAAAGAAGGATTTGAAAGGTCCTGAAACCTTGTACAGAAGATCAGAAGATAGAAAAAGCTGATTAGTCAAGCATCAAAAAAATTAGACAAAAGAGAAACAGGGGCCCACAGCCCTACAAACCAAAAGATAGAAAAAGACAACGCCGAAGAAAAGACAGCCCGAAGACAAAAAGGGAGCAAACAGGGAGTTAGCTGGTCTCCATCATAAGTTTTGCTTGCTTCGCAAGGAGCTCCATATTATCCACCGATAGCCTAAGATCATCAGTGTCTTTCTTCTTTATGCTTGATCGAGTACAGATTCCAGTGCCCATCCTCTCTTTGGGGTCCTTTCTCTCCTCCCCTCTCATGGATTCAAATCTCTCCATCAGGTTCTTACATTGCTCAATAGACACTTTGAGAATGTATTAGCTCTACTCACAAATTTTTCTAACCATCAGGTCCATTTTTTCCATTTTACCTTCCTATGAGGATATATGCTCCTCAATCTTGTTGAATTCACCCTCTTTTCTATTTATTTTATCCTCCATAGCCAACACCTTCATACCCAATTCCCCAAAGGCTTCACCTTTTTTAATGGCTTCAGTCCAGTTCTTTAGATTGTTAGCCATGGAGTCTTCCCCAAAGGTAGCAACTTTTATCATACCAACTATCTTAGCTTGTTCATTGATATCAGTCTTTATTTTATTAATGTCCTGAGCAATAGTGGCCATGAACTTCCCAAAAGAGAGGATTCTATCTTTCTGAGCCACTTCAATATTGAAGCTCTCCTTAGCATTCCCAGTGTTTTCAAAATTAGTCTTACCTTGAGGACTAGCCTCTTTTTCCTCAACCTCTGTTTTAGTTTTTTCCTTTTCTTTCTTCGTGTTCTCTTTATTAGCCAAACTCTTGTGACCTCGGGTCTCCTCGTCAGATGAAATAAGGATACCCTTGTTCCTCTTTGATTTCTTGAAGGCAGAGGTCTTCTGCCTGAAGTTATCTTTCCTTTTTCTCTGGCTAATGGGAGTATCTTCATCTTTTGTTCTAAAACCCTCTAGATTAGGGTTCATATCCTCATTCTCCAGTTTTTTCTTGGAAATATTTGAAGAACCGTCGTTCAGACTTCACTTACCCCTAGTGCTAGGAATGTTCTCATCCTTAGTTTCTTCATCAAATCTTTCCCCCGATTCATCATCCTCAGTCTCCGCATCATTGAGAATTTTTCCCTTACCAATAAATTTATCCAGCTTCCTCATTTTTAAAACATTGTAAATCAGGACCATTAAGCCTTGGTGGGAGACATGATCCCCAAAAGGGTCTTTCTGGAATTCTTTCATGGTGACATTCAGAGAGCTCATTAAATAGAAAGGAATGTTGATATCTTCATTATGCCTAATATAATTTAAGATAACAAAGTGATGCCCATAGGTTCTAGTAAATCTGCCATCCAGGGTAAGATAACAAATAGCTGCATAAAGCACAAAATGCCATGGGCGACTAATATTAGCAGCACTAAAGAAGCTGCCTACCTTCTTTGCCAGTCAGTCGGCCTCCTCCTCATTCTCAGGGAATTTCTCATATGGTTTATCAGAATAAATCCTATCGTGATAAAATTTCATGCCATGCATAGGGAGACCAGTGGCCTCCGCAATGAGTTCCTCTATTATTACAATCCATTGATTATTGAAATTGATCTTACCTTTTTTCCAATTACGCATAAAGAAGATTTTAATTGTAGGGTTTCCTCCACGAAGCTTCTCCATATACACTGCAAAATTTCCCTTTTGCAGGATTTCCCACACTTTGTCATTCTACTTCCATTCGCTACAATTAGCAAGTTCATGAGTTTTCTTCCCTCCTCTCATTTTGTATCTTCTTTCAGTGTTTCTCTGGATCTCTCTGTTCTTAATAATACCATTGTTCTCCTTTTCAATAATGTTGTCCTCAATATTTGTGAGCCATTCAAAATATGTGCATAAGAATAATACGATACCAAGTGGCTTTGTAGAGGATTAAATCCTCATTATTAGGACTTACAAAACTCGTGTAATTTGTATTCATTAAAATAAATGAGTTTCATTTCTCTACCTGTCGTAGATCAAATCCTTGTGTGAGGGATATGAGATCGTATGACATACTACTTTCATAATTCCAAGTATAGACTTGGTCACTTCTGCATGCGTAGTTGGCCGCCCAATCTGCACAAATATTGCCTTCACAGTACACATGTGTCACAATGCATTTATTCATATCCTTGATTATAGATTTTTCATAATCAATAATATTTCTAATCATCCACGAGGGTTGAGATATATTTTTGAGGCTTTAACAATATTCAAAGAATCCCCTTCAACCCAAAAATTTCTATAGTTATTTTCTTTTCCCAAAATTAAACCATTGAGGAAAGCTAAAGCCTCAGTCATGTGATTATTTTGAACCCCTATAGGGATAGCCCTTGCAAAAATATAATGCCCTTTCTCATCATGCATGTCATACCACATCCTGCAATTCAGGGATTAACTGTCAAATCAATCGTTACCCATGGCACAATGAATCATAAAAAGATCAGACAGTGGGATACACTGAATCCAGAGGATCAGAATAAAATACAGGAAGCAGTCATAAAATCAATGATTAAAAACAAGTATGCCCCTGCTGAATTTGTAAATCAAATACCTGAAGAAGTAGGTAAAAGGATGTACCAACAGTGGTCATATGCCTTGAAAATAGAAAGAGAAGAAAGAGAAAGAGTTCTTGTGAGACTAATGCCTCATGAATCCAAATTTGAAGAGAGACAAGAAGTACTAAAGAAGCACTCAAGTAAGTTTGTAGCCAAAATAAGGGCTTACAAAGTACTAGAGAGAAACTTTATAGAACTAGATTCAATCATAGAAACCAAATGGAGACATCTCCTGGATCTACTGGCAGAGTCAACAAGTGTTGAGAAGCAATTACTTCTCACAAACACACCTCACAAAGAGGAGGAGACATATAATGCAAGTCCTCAGCATATTGCTCTGGACAATCAAGAAAGTGATGATGAGCCTATTAACTTAGATACAAGCATGGATGATAATATCCAAGATATCACTCACTATGATTCTGACAATGATCCAAATAAGAAAGATGATGTGATATTCATCACATTCAAGGATCAACAAAGCCATCAAGTACTAAAGACATCAGATGGAAATATAGTTGACATTGCTGATGAAAAAATGCATGACACATCAATCCTGCACCCACTTATGCAAGACCCTACACAAAATATACAAAAGGATGAGGATGTCACTACTGACAAGGAAATAATCGACGAGTAGGACATGAGTACTGACAAAGCCCAAGCAGGAACTCAATGTAACATGCCTGTCCTAATGAAGGAAATAAACATACTACAGGGCAATGAGGGATCAAATGAGAAACAAACAAGCACACCCAAATAAAAAGGTGATGAAGAAACCAAAGGAACAATAGATACTACTATAGAGAAAGCTACAACTAATTATCATAAGAATGCATCTACTGATTAGAATAAATAAAATACTCAAAAGGAAACATGGGACAAGCCTTCAGAGAAAAGTGAAGAAGGAAAGAAGGATGAGATTGAACAGAAAAATGGAGCACATTCTGCAGAAACACCTAAGGTTAATGAAGAGACATCTTCACATAACCAATAGGTGCCCACAGAGCAAAAAACATAAGATGCTTCATCAAAAAAACCTTCCCCAAGAAATTCAGAGTGAACAAATGAACTAGCTATGGTAGTTCATACATCTGCATCCCCTCAAATCTCAAAGAAGAAGAAAGAAAAGAATAAAAATCCAGTAACACCGGATGAAATCATTGAGATTCCAGTCTTTGATCCAAAAACATTGGATTCGAAAGCATTGACAAAATATGCAAAGCTATGTGAGAGAAAAGCCATTCAAGACAAGATGAAGAGAGTGGCAAAAGAGGCCAAGGTACTAGAAGTAGCAAGGGAGATACTTCAACAAATTGTACTAGACATAGATATTGATCAAAAAACCCCAATTATTGATCAACTGGTCATACTAACAGATGCAATAACATCTCAGAATACCAATGCTGAGAAGACAATGGAAGAGAGACTTGAACAAAAGTATGAATTCAAGCTCGCAGAGAAGATAAGCCAAGAAGTTGTGCTAAAAAAGGTCAAGCTATCTAAATTGGTAAGTACAATTGATCCAATTTTATCAAAAGTTGTTACCTTAATCAAGAAATTGTGCACTTTAGATCAACTCACTAAGGAGTATACTGGAAAGATAGAAAAAAAAATTGTTGATCTTCAGTCCAGTGCAAAAAATCTTGCCAACACCGAAGAAGCACATAAATTACACAATCAACAAATCATACAGGCTAGGAAACAGAGACAGGAAATTTAGTTTTCAGAGATGAAGTATAGAGATGAGGTCAATGAACTTCAAGTTAAGCTCTTACTGACACTTACACTCCTACAAAATAATATGACACGGGCAAGTACTCTAATTGCCACCCCTGAAATGTCTGTACTAGACAACGTTTATGATATGCACGCCAGACTAGAGCTACAACACATGGCCCTAGAATAGTTGAAAGAACATTGGGAGAAACTAATGGAGATATCAAAATTACCCATTTCTAACGTATTTGACACATTGTAAGTTACACATTTTTTATCACAATTTTGACATATTGTAAATTGTACATTTTTGTCATCAATATCAAAGAAAGGGGGAATTTGATATGTACATCACCTCAGTTAAAGGAGGAAATCATATTTATAGTGGAAGAAAGGGGAAATAATGTACACTCAGAGAATAAATAGTATACATGTACATATACATACACTATACCGATGCACACAGTAAGGGGGAGTCATATTATGACAAGAATATAAACAAGGTGTAATAATTTCAATATTATGCACATATCAGTTTTTGATACTAATGTCAAAGGGGGAGATTGAAGGCATTATATTTTCCCATTAGTATACTTAGAGAAAAACATGATCTTCACCATCGGTTTACTCTACATTGACAGATAGGGCAAAGCACTATACGATGCCAAGGTTACTCGACAAACATTGTTAAGTGTTACCTGATGAAAAAAAGGTAAACAATACCTAACGAGTAACAAAAGTGCTACCAGAAAGTACAACAAAGAGAGGTACCTGATAGATATGGGGAACTCGATGATCAGTTCAGTCAAGGAACGTTGACAGACTGCAAGTTCAAACTGACAACCAAGAATCGACAGTTAGTTACATCCTGCAAAAAGTGGATCTGACTTTCCACGTCAGATAAATCACTGAAGTTGTATTTATAACTTCTTGATTTGACTTTAAATCCATTATGTATAGAGGAAGAAATGTAATCTTTATTGTTTTAATTCATTTTACTATTTTAAAACATGCAAACTAAAGATCAAGGTTAAGTTGTAAACCTTGGATATGAGAGTTAACATTGTAAATCATGAATTCCAAAGATAGGTAAAACACTTGTATAAATAGGTGCTCAGTCCATTGAGAATAGTAGTTGTTCAATGAATATAGTATCCACAAAGAGAAACTAAAGACTAGACAGAGAATTCATGCAGAAGAACACAAACATATTCAAATCAGTTTTCAAGAATAGAACACAGGCTACCGACAAGTAGAGAAAAGGTATTCATCAATCAATTAAGGTGATATTTTTATTGTAAAGGCTTTAATGGATCTATAAATCAGCAATAGTAGATTTCATATAGTCAGGTCAACATTTGTACTCATTCCAACAAGCGTAGTACACTAACGAAATCCTTTCAAGAAAGGTGGGCTTAACTGTCGTATTGTAAATCTCATTACTGAGTGCACACTTAAATCAGTGTTGCTAAAGATCTTAATAGAGTAGATCTTAACAGGTCTCCACCTTAATACTCTTAAAAGGATAGATCATCAGAAGTGATCAAACTGTAAGCCTTAACTGACTCCCTTCCATTCTACAGATAGTGAAGTTTTGTGGGTGCCATCCCCATCGCAGTTTTTACTTCCTAACAAGAGTTTTCTGAGATATCATATCTTGTGTTATGTGTTTGTCAATTTCATGAATGTTTCTATGAATGAATGAAAACTATTAAAGATTGTGAACAAACAATAGAAACATAAGAAAGTATAACAATAATGGTTTCTAAATCAGAATTGAATGATTACTAATGATAAATTGTGTAAGGTGATAAAAGTTTTAGAGGTACTGATTCACCCCTCCCCTCTCAGTACTACTTCCCATTAATTCCAACACAGGTATATCTCTTTGTGTATTAGCTTGATCATCATTTTGATCTTCATTTTGTTCTTCATTACCTTGCACACTATCTTGATCATTATCCTGACTGTTGGTATTTGCAGCCTAATGCTCGGGATAAATTATTTGTAGCTCAGGAGCTCTACATTTTTGGTAGGATAGAGTGTAAGGTTCCTCATTGTAAGTGAACGTATTGTAGTCCTCTGGTTCTTTAGTGCTTTCTTGTTCATTATTCTCTGCAAATTCATCTATCTTTACATTTGCACTTTCAATAATTTTGTTAGAGGCTTTTTTTAGACATCTATAAGCCTTGCTCTTGGTAGAATACCCTAGAAAAATTGCTTCACCACTCTTGGAGTCAAGTTTTCCATTTCTATCATCTTTTAAGATATAACACTGACTTCCAAAATTTTTGAAATAACTTACATTGGGTGTGTATCCATACCATAGCTCGTAAGGTGTTTTCTTGGTGTCTTTCTTCAATTGTACTCTGTTCACTGTGTAAAAAGTAGTACTAAAATCTTCCCTCCAGAATATTTGGGTGATTCCTTTTTCTATCATTAGTGTTCTAGCACAATCAACTATTGATCTATTCCTTGTCTTAGCAATCCCATTTTACTGTGGTGTTCTCGGTGCATAAACTTGTCTCTTTATACCATGCTCATTACAAAAGTTAGTGAATTCATCGGATATAAACTCACATCCTTTATCTGATCTCAAACATTTTAGATCCTTACCACCTTTTTTCTCTACTATAGCCTTATACCATTTAAACATCTTAAATGCTTCTGATTTATATTTTAGAAACATAACTGTCATCATTCTAGAGTAATAATCAACAAAGAGAATAAAATATCTATCTCCATAATAACTCTTTGTCCTCACAGGTCCACATAAATCAGTATGGACTAATTCTATAATTGCATCATATGTATGGGTTTTGCTTTTGAAACTGGACTTTGTCATTTTACCTTTTTGACATTTTTTACACATGATGTTGTCGGGCTTGGTCATTGTCGGTAAGCCTTTGACATTTCTCTTTTTTATAATCTTTATCATGTTGTCAAAGTTCACATCACACAGTCTTTTGTGCCATAACCATATGTCTTCATTTGTAGCAATCAAACAAGTGGATTCAGTATCATTCAGATAGAAAAAGTTAGCTTTTGTCTGTTCACTGGTACCAATAAGATTTCTAGATTTGTTGAAGATCTTTGCCTTCTTATTTTCAAATGCAACTTTGTGACCTGAATTATTCAACTGAGAAACACTCAATAGATTTTAATTCAATCCATTTACCCTATAAGCATTCTCACACTTTATCTAGTTATTCAACATTATTGTTCCTCTACCTTAAGCTGGACAAGGTGTGTCATTTCCCATTCTTACAGATCCACGCTTGTAGTATTCAAAAATATCAAAATTTTTTTTATCACCGGTCATATGATGAGTGAAGCCACTATCTATGATCCAAACATCATTTTTTCTAATTTTAGATATGAGAGTTGTTTCTACATACCTTTCTTCATCATCATCTGAATCATCTTTTATAGTCACAAACACCATCTCGATGTCTTCATCAGATTCGGTCCCAGTATCATCATCCTTGTATTTTTTAGGGTAGCTGACCTTCTTTCCTTTGTCCTTATAGTCTTAGGTATCTCTTCTTTATACTTGTCAGTAGCTTCTGTAATCACCTGTGTCAGACTTCTTCTCAAAAGATCTGTCATTATTTCTGTCATCTTTTCTTCTATTAGTACATCTTGAAACAAAGTGTACAATCTCTTTGCAATTAAAACAAACAAGTGGTAATTTACCTTTGTATTTACCTTTGCCTCTCTGCATTCTTCTGGCCATAAGTGCTTTAATTTCATCAAGATTATCTTCTTCATTTTCACTATCACTATATTTTCTCATAGTGATTTTGTGACCTGATTTACTTATTGTCATAGAATTTTTGAATGCATACTCTATGTTTGGTAAGAGACTATTATCTAATTTATTCATGTCAAATAAAATTAGTCTTCCATTTAAACTATCTAGAGTAACATTGCTATTTTCTACTGCTCTCATTTCTTGAATGGTATATACTCTAATAGCATAAGTAGGCAGTAAGGTTCTTAGAATTTTACTTACCACTGTATCTTCTTCTAGTACACCTCCAACTCTTTGGATAGCATTGATTGCCTCTTTAATTCTTGTGTTGTACTGAGTGATGTTTTCTCCTTCTTTCATTTTGAGATCATCAAAATTTCCTCTAAGGCTTTCTGCCTTGGCTCTCAAAACATTTTTGTCACCACCATGTACAAGCTTCAATTTGTCCCACATCTGATTTGTAGTTTTGCATTCTTTGACATCTTCAAATTCAGCATCAGAGAGTGAGGAAGCAAGCTCTATCATCATGCCATTATTTTCATGCTTCTCTCTCATTTGTTCAACTGTTGGTGCTCCTATGGGAAACACATATTTAGTTTCTAGGAATTGAGTAACATCATTACCAATACCTGATAAGTGGAGTCTTATCCTGCTCTTCCATGAAGCAAAATTATCTTTTTTCAACTTGGGCACATCTCATCTATTCATCTTGTGATCTTTGGCTTAGGTCTTGAAACCTTCCTTCTAAGAACACAAGCTCTGATACCAATTGTTAGTAATAACTGAGAGGGGGGGTGAATAAGTGGCCTCAAATTTTAATCCTTAAATCAACCCTTTTAACTCTTATAACCACTAATTATTTCTCAATTTATCTTTTTTCCTACAAGATGAATGCCTTGAACAACTTATATCAATTTACTAGTTGTCAGATTGCTTTGTTAAACCTTCTTAATGTTTACCGATAAGTAGTCATCTATTTACCGAAATAAAGTAAATATGCAGAGTATACTAATATATCCAGAATGAATTATGTAAGATACAAAACAGTAAAGAAATGCATCATACACACATATAACACATGGATTTTAACGTGGAAACCCTGTTAAGGGAAAAAACCACTGGGACCGGTACCCCAAATTTTCACTCTTTTGAAGTGAGCCCTATTAGGAGCCAACCCTGTTAAAGGTTACAA
>MU224127.1:1211901-1235682 GCA_018584345.1 Thuja plicata
AGGTGTGACCTTGTTAGAGGATTTTACACATATAGGTTGTCACTTAGTATCGGGCATCTAATGTTGTCATCCTTGAATCAGCCTCTCTCTTAGACTGTCAATAGGCATCGGGCATATCTAATGCTACTTTCATGAATCAACCTTTTTGGCACTCCTTGGGATGTACTTCAATATATAGAAGACTGTTAAGTCCTGCTCTATTAAGAGACTTGATGCTTCAATGGTTAAGCTAAAAAAATATGACCTATTTCTAATGCAACTTGAATTACAAATTTTCAGATCTATTTAAGTACATTACCTCTCTGATCAATGTATCAATTCAATTCTTTTGTTCTCCACACTTTTTTCTCTATGATGCTGTGTGCAATGTTCGTCGGTGTCTACAAAATTCCTTAGCTCTCCTTCAACTTGATTGATCAGTACTGCATGAAGTTGTTCTTCATCAGTTTCTCTTTAGCATCCTCTTTTCATTCACTCCCCTTAATCCCTTTTCCATGAATGTGATATTGAAAATGAATTAATCCAGTCTCTTATATAGACATGATATTCATTATTTCTTGATTCTTGATTCTTGGCGTGAAAAACAATCCAGCCAATTAGATTTAAAGAATAACTCCTGATTTGTCTTGTATTTATCTTCATGTCAATTGTACAAATCATCTATAAATCAATCACTTAACTCTAGCCTAATAAAACAAAGAAAACAACCAGTTAAGTCTATCTTTAGCTCTTGCCAGCTAGATATTTTGTCATTTTCTGAACTCTTTGTTCTGTCAATCAACTGTGTAGTTAGTCATCGGTGACAACTGACAGTTCCATCTTTGTGACTCCATTTAGCTTCAGGATCTCTGTTCGTCGGGCATAATTGGATGTTTACTCGTTGGGAAACTCTATTTTCAGCTCATCGGGCATCCTATGGTTTTTCTTCATCGGGAAACACTATCTTCTGATCATCGGGTATCACTATGACTTTTCTTCTTTGCCTTTTCTGATGGTGTGCACTCCATCGGCGTTGTCTATCACTTAGTGAATAATTGAATTTTATGCATTGCTGAAAGCATAACCTTTGTTCCATTGACTCTTTGAATTCTTTGGCATTATGTACATGGCCATACAGATGATATCAAGTTGACATCAATCATAATACAAACCATTAAATGATTTAATGTATTGCATTATCTTCAACTTAACATTATCAAACATTCAATCAGTTACATTTCATCCCTTATACACCACCAATCATAGCTACATCAACAGAAAACATCAATCCTACACATGTTGGTCTTGGAGGATTCCCTATCTATTGGAAAGTTGGAGGTTTTTTCATTGATGTCAAAATATATGTAGGGATGATTGTTGGATATCAACATATCTGTTTGATAGTGGTGCATTATGCTCAGTTTGGTTTGACTATTGAAGATCAATTGTAGATGTCAGAAAGTAAATATTATTGGTTGTGGATGTCATAAAGGTGTTGAAAATAGTATGTAGTTTATTCTTGTAAATTTACAAAGGTTCACATGATGAATTGGATGTGTTAAAATGTTAGGTATGGTGACTAGTATTTTTCAGTTATTAAGAGGCGATAATGTGATAGTTTTTGGTTTGATATGGCACTACATTACAATATCTTGATATGTGGATCTATGTAGTGTGATTGGGACATTTTGATGTATCCTCAATTCAAATGGTTTTATATTTCACCAAACCAAACACAGTATACTGGTACAATACCATGTTCTTCATTACCAGAATTAACCAAATCTTCATTTTGACTTACCATGAACCTTCCTACTACAATATGGATGTGTAAATTAAGTTTAGTTACCATCAATGACAACACCAAAACATCTATGTAGTTTCTCTTTCCAATAGGGTGGAGATTTCATCACCCTAGGGTTTTACCTCAACCACATTTTCTTATAGGTTATATAAAGGAGGGAGAATGAAAATTTTTTCATTAATAAGTGGCCAACATTTTTAGAAGCCGAGCCATAAGATCCTCAATCCGTTAAAAAAAATGTTTGGTGAGGAGGGTGTAAAATAGTCTCTATGTTAACGATTGTGCCCCCACTATGAACTTGTGTTTATTAGATGCTTAGGAGTCAGTGACCATTCCTTAGTGTGGTGAAAATGATGTAGATCATACATTGAAGTTACTCATGATGTACTCCCTTGAGTTGAAATAAAAATTCATGGGTTTAGATTCTCTTTCCTCCCAAGGAGAGAGGAAAGGTGCTATTTCATATGGGCTCTCTATTCATAATTTTCCTCCATGTTGAAGTTGTTTTGATAGAAGCCTCGGAGCCTTTGGTAATTTACTAGTTTGGCGCAGGGGATGTAGATCATACCAAAAAGTGATTCACAATGTTACTGCATTGAGATAAAATAGAAATTATTGGGGTTGACTTCTCTAGCCTCCCAGAAAGAGAGAAAAGGTGAGCCCTTATCCAACTATACCTCTAGCTATGTGCTCTCACATTGATCTTGGGGTATTAACACTTGATGGTTACAAGTGTTTTCAATTTTTGTTATACCTATGAAACCATTGGTCTTTTTGGTCTTAGTCTTATTCCTTGAATTCAAGAGTCAAAATAGTCATTGTATTTAATATTATTTTGAGTTTATTATTTTTTAAAAACTTAGATATCACAAATTTTTCCAACACAAAAATAACTTTAGAAATAAAATTTGCAGAAAAAACTAGAATAATGCATTTGAGACATTCTGTAATGAAATCATTCTATAAAACCTTGGAAAAAATAGAGTTACATAATTAATAAATTTTGTGTTGCAGTTCTTAAATTTAGCATTGTATTATTGCTTGCGAATCCTTAGAGAAGGATTCACCCCTCTTTTCCTTTTGGGTATGTATGTATCCTTGGTATGGATCCCTTCTCTTTGGTTCAAAATGTGTATCCTTGATAATGATCCCTTTACCCTTATTAGAAGATGTATTTTTTATTGAGGATACCTCCTTGGTATTAAAGGTGTGAATCCTTGGTATGAGATATATCTCTCTTATCCTTAGGATCTATCAACATAGCAATATGCTAACATCTTAAGTGGTACCAGCCTCCTCATTGCTTTTTGTTTTCATTGATGTGTCCCTTGGATGGTGGAATTGTGTTTCATAATTCTCCCTGAGATGTGGCTATTAAAATATTTTTATCATTTGTTTTTCTTTATTACTAATCTTGATCATCTAGTATAGTGTGGATTGCTAGTTTGATACTTGTTATGATTAATGAGGTGTTGTTGGTCTATGAATCACTCAATATATCAAACATTTATGGATGCTCGAATCTATATGACTCATCATGATTGTCTAGTATATCATGGATTGATATCTTGATCCTTAATATTGTCTATTCCCATAAGGCATTGATCACCTAATAGAGTGTGGATTTCCAATTTGATCATTGTTGTTTATGTTTCCTGAGGTATTGATCACATATAATAGCCGGTGTAGTCAAGGATGGAGGGAACTCAAAGAGATCTACGCAAGACCAATCTTCTTTATTATCAAAAAATCATATACAAAGGATCTGTAACATGCAGTCATACATGCCAAACATACATGCCTGATTACAATTAGGACTCCTTACAATATCCTTATCATTCAGCTACAAAAAGATAATATTATGAGAGATTCCTTTCTGGATATCAATTAATCAGCTACCAAAAAATGCCCTACATGGAACAATAACATTTCTTATAAATCCTTCACAAGCATCATATCAACCTCACATTTCCCAATGAGAAAGAAAACATAATACAAGATATAGGTTAGGACCCAAATCATTGGGATCTAATTCCAATGAAATAAATAATAATTGTGATCCATCAAGTAGGTTGGCCACAAACATAATATCATCAATAAATGAGTTGTTAAGCTTTGTCGATAGGGAAATTCCTTTGTGAGATTGGAAAACACAAACTACATGGAAAACATGAAGAAAAATATAGCCCCGTCAAGAATATACTAGATATCAAGAGATAAGTAACCAAATGAAGCAAGAACCTAGGTAAATGTTCCACATGATGCCACAAACATGCTGTAAGGATCACAACTGCAAAAGATCCAAACTGAACCAATGTATAAAGAAACTCAGAGACTAATCAAACATGAAAATAGAAAAAAAAAATGGGTTGATGCAAGATTGCAGAGATCCCAAGATGCTCCTTCATGAGACACCTGAGGTTATTTAAAAAGTGATCATCTCACTTTGTTGGGGCTAAAGGAAAACCAAGATGCTCAACCTCATCCTGAGAAATCCATAAAGAATCTTCTACTGGTATGCCCTTCCATTTGACAGGACACTCTTTATATTGATTACCTCTTGTACTTCTACTTCTGCCAATTCTGCTATCCAAAATCTCTGCATTCTCATCCATCTACTTCTTAGGATACTATTGTTCAAATTTTGATCCAATACCTTCATAAAAATATGACTCATGATACTCATACAAGTGTGCCATTGAATATAGGGGAAATGTCTATGTCCTCTGGTAACTCCACTTCATATACATTTCCTGAATCAAATTTCCTCAAGATTTGTCTTCAGCTTATTATATATTCCAATAGGAAATATCCCCTTATTCAAATATACCATTACTTCATCCTCTACTTCAGATTCCTTATGTATCCTTTTCATATGCGTTGTCTCCTTATATGTATGATTCATCTTCTCCAAATGTTGGTTTATCTGAATGTGTAATCCATTTATGTGTTTTGCAAATTCTTCTGCTTTAGCACTCCTCTTTTTCTCATCAATAATATCCCTCAATTATGATAATCCCTTAGGATTAAAACCAATAACTATCTCAAATGGTGTCTTCCCTATACTCTTATTCATTGAATTTTTATATGCAAACCCTTCTTGTGCTAAGATTAAATCCCAATTTCTAATATTTTCTCCAACCAAGCATCTCAATAGATTTCCCAAACTCCTTTTCACTACCTTTATTTTTTCTATTGGTCTGTGGATGAAATGTATAACTAAACTTCAAATCAGTCTTCATCTTCTTCCAAAGTGTCCTCCAAAAATAACAAACAAATTTGTTGTCTTTGTCTGAAACTATACTCTTAGGAAATCCATGCAATCTGACAATCTCCTTGGAAAATAAGTCAGCTACATGTACTGCATATATTTTCTTCTTACAAGGAATTAAGTATGCCATCTTATAATATCTATCTACCACTACAAATATAGAATCATTAACTATTTGATTCTTTGGTAACCCAAGTACAAAATCCAAGCTAATATCCTCCCAAGGTCCAGTTGGAAATGTCAAAGGTGTATACAATCTAGTACTTTGACTATGTCCTTTTTCAAATTGACACACTCTACAACCTTGGAAAAAATTCCTTACATCCTTATGAATCTGAGGCAAAAAGTAATACTCACTAACCAAAGGCATTGTCTTGTCAATACCAAAGTGTTCAGCTTATTCTCCATAATTATTTTTCTTAATCAGATTATCCCTCATAGAACTCCTGGGTATACACAATGAATTTCCTCTGAATAACATACCATCTTGAATGAAATATTCCAACCATTTGCCTCGATCTGCAATAATAGGTTCTCTACAATCTTTCCAAGGTTCTAAAAAATCAAGGTCATCCTTATACAAAGTCCTCAGCTCATTGAATCTTAACACTTCAACTCTCATTTCTATCAGAAATTTTCTTCTTCTACTCAAATCATCAACAACTCTATTTGATTTACCACTCCTATGTTTCAACAAAAATGTATAACTCTACAAAACTTCAACCCATGTCATATGTCTTTGATTCAACTTACCTTGACTATTCAAATATCACAATGCTTGATGATCAATATACAAAAAAAGCCTTACGCAGAAAGTAATGTCTGATGAACCATAATTGATTGAATGTTTGAAGATGTTAAGTTGATGAATACCGAAATGCAAAAAGACAATGCAATACATTAAATCAGTTAATGGATAATATTTTCATTGATGTCAACTTGATATAATCTGATTGGTTGTATACATAATGTCAAAGACTTCAAAGAACCAGAGAGATAAAGGTTACGCTATAAGTAATGCATAAAAGTTTAGTATTCACAAAGTGACAACAAACACCAACGGAAAGTGCACACCGATGGATGGAGAACCCCAATAAGAAAAGTCGCAGTGATGCCCGAGCAAGAAACCTGACAAGCATTACTGATGAGTAGAATCACAAGCATTACCAATGGACAGAACTTAATAGTGTTACCCAATGGATAGAACTTCATAGTGTTACCCGAAGGATAGACAACGCTGATGGATAGACAACCCCGATGGAGATACCCAAGGAGAACTAAAGTGTTGACCGAGCTAACAAAGAGTTAAAACACCGAAAAGAACTGAAGTTCAGAAACAAAAAAAGACTTAGCTGGCAAGAGCTAAATATGGATTTAAATGGTTGTTAATATTGTTTTCATTTAAAATTTAAAAGCCAAAGATAAGAGAGAGTTTTAAAGCTGTTTTATTCTAGTTGTCTAAGAGAAATCTATGGGATAAAACTGAAGTAAAATTTTAAAGCAAGATTTTCTAGAATTGCGGATCACACCAAGAACAAGAAAGTCAAGGACTTTGAAATAGTTAAATCATGTCTATAAAGAGACAAGCTATTTTATTATGAATTAGAGGAGGGAATAGAGAAGAGGATGCTGAAGAGAAAATGATGAAGAAAGACTTCAATCAGACCTAATCAATCAAGCTAAAGAACACAGCTAATTCTGCAGAGATTGAACAGAAACATCACTAGGCAGAAAAAAGTGGAGCAAAGGTATTGAAAAGATACATTGATCAGAAAGGTATTATGAACTTACAATAGATCTAAAAATCTACAAGTCTAAGTTGTATGTGTGAATAGATCATTTATTGTTTCAATTTAACCATTGGATCAGAAAGTCTCTTAACCAAGCAGGACTTAACAATCCTCTATATATTGAGATACATCCTAAGGAGTATCAAAAATTTTGGTGATGAAGATAGCATAGAGATGTCGGATATCAAGTGACAAACTACACTGGGTTTGGTCATGAAGATATCATAGAGATGCCAGATATCAAATGACAAACTATTCTATTTAAATCCTCTAAGAAGGTCACACCTAACAGTGTGTTTGTAACCTTTAATAGGGTTGGCTCTTCACTGAGCTCACTTCAGAAGAGTGAAATTTTTGGGTTACCACTCCCAAGTGGTTTTTCCCTTAATATGGTTTCCACTTTAAAATCCATGTGTCAATGTGTTTGAGTCATTGCTTTAGTATTTTTCATTACACATAACTAAATCTGAATTGATCAGTATACACTAAGTAATTTACTATATTTCGGTAAATAAAAGACTGCTAATTGGTAAACAGTAAGAATAAGGTTTAAATAGTAAAATTCGAGCAGTAGTTATTTGTTAAGATTATTTCAAGGCATTCATCTTGTAGGAATGAAGATAAATAGAGGCTTATAATTGTGGTAATAAGTTTTGGGTTAAGTTATTGGAATATTTTTGAGGCCACTGATTCACCCCCCCTCTCAGTTATTCTAACAAGTAGTATCAGATCTTGTGTGCTTAGAAGGAAGGTCTCAAGAACTAAACAAAAGATCACAAGATGAGCAAACGAGATGTGCCCAAGTTGAACAAAGACAACTTTGCATCATGGAAAAGTAGGATAAAACTCCACCTATCAGATATTGGAAATGATGCTATTCAATACTAAGATACTGAATATGTGTTGCCTACATGACCTCACACACTTGAGTAGTTAAGAGAAAAGCATGATCATAATTGCATAATGATAGAGCTTTCTTCCTCACTCTCCGATGCCAAGTTTGAAGATGTCAAAACCTGCACCTCTGCAAAGAAAATGTGGGACAAATTGAAGCTAGTAAATGGAGGAGATGCTAATGTACTAAGAGCTAAGGCAGAAATTCTAAGAGGGAGGTTTAATGACCTAAGGATGAAAGAAGGAGAAAATATCACTCAGTACAACTACACAATAAAAGAGGTAGTCAATACTATTAGAAGAGTTGGAGGTGTACTTGAAGAAGAGATAGTGGTAAGTAAAATCATAAGAACCTTACTGCATGTATGTGCTATTAGAGAATATTCTATACAAGAAATGAGAGCAGTAACAAATAATAATGTTACTCTAGATAGTCTGATTGGTAGACTGATTTCATTTGAGATGAATAACTTTGATAATAGTATCTTACCATCTATAGAATCTGTATTCAAATCTTCTTTGAAAATAAGTAAGTCAAGTCATAGACACACTATGAGAAATGATAGTGAAATTGATATTGATGACGAAGGACTTGATGATATTGAAGCATGAATGGAAAGAAGATTGAAAAGAGGAAAAGGTATATACAAAGGTAAATTACCAATTGTATGTTTTAATTGTAAAGAGAGTGGACACTTTGCTGCAAGATGCCCTAACAGAGGAAAAGATGATAGAAGTAATTGAAGATCATATGAAAATAATTTTGATAGAGGTGATGACTAAGATTACCAAAGCAACCAAAAATATGACAGAAGAGATACCTAAGACTACAAGGACAAAGGGAATAAAGCTTGTTACCTGGCTGAGAACAAAGGAGGAGACACTGACACTGAATCTAATGAAGACATTGAGATGGTATTTGTAGCCATGAAGGATAATTCAGACAAAGAATAAAGGTATGTTGAGACTGCACTCATATCTAAAGTTAGTAAGAATGATGTCTAGATTAAATATAGTGGCTGCACTCATCACATGACCAGTGATAAAAAAAAGTTTGAAACTTTTGAGTATTATAATGGTGGATCAGTAAGAATGGGTAATGACACACCATGTCCAGTTGAAGGTAAAGGAACCATAATGTTGAATAAACTTATCAAATGTGAAAATGCATACTGGGTAAAAGGACTTAATTATAATCTATTGAGTGTTTCACAGCTGAATAACATAGGTCACTGAGTAGAATTTGAGAATACGAGGGCAAAGATCTTCAATGAATCAGGAAGATTGATCAGAACTGGTGAACAAACAAAAGGCAACCTATTCTATCTTGATGACATTAAAACCACTTGTTTAATGGCTAGAAATGAAGACATATGGTTGTGGTATAAGAGATTATGTCATGTGAATTTTGACAACATCATTAAGATAAGAAATAAGAGGAAAGTAAGAGGCTTACTGAGCATGTCAAAGCCCAAGCATATCATGTGTAATAATTGTCAGAAAGGGAAGATGACAAAGTCTAGTTTCAAGAAAAAATCCCATACATCTAATGTCATTCTAGATTTAGTCCATACTGATCTATGTGGACCTATGAGAACAAAAAGTTACTATGGAGATAGATATTTCATTCTCTTTGTAGATGATTATTCTAGAATGATGACAGTTATGTTCTTAAAAGAAAAATCAGAAGCATTCAAGATGTTTAAATAGTATAAAGCTATGGTAGAAAGAAACGGTGGTAAGGAATTGAAATGCTTAAGATCATATTGAGGAGGGGAATTTATTTCAGATGAATTCACTAAATTTTACAATGAGCATGGAATTAAAAGACAGGTTTTTGTACCAAGAACACCACAACAAAATGGTATTGATGAAAGAAGGAATAGATCGATTGTTGATTGTGCAAGAACACTGATGATTGTGAAAAGCATAACTCAAACCTTCTGGATGGAAGTTGTCAGTACTGTTGTCTAGACATTGAATAGAGTACAATTGAAGTAAGACACCAAGAAGACACCCTATGAGCTATGGTATGGTTACACACCCAATGTAAGTTACCTCAGAATTTTTGGTAGTCAATGTTGTATTTTGAAAGATGATAGAAATGGAAAGCTTGACTCCAAAAGTGAAGAAGGTATCTTCCTAGGGTATTCCACCAAGAGAAAGGCTTATAAATGTCTTAACATGTACTCTAAAAAAATCATTGAAAGTGAAAATATCAGAATAGATGAATATGCAGAGAAAAATGATGAGGAAAGAATAAAAGAACCAGAAGACTACAACATGTTTGTTTATACTGAAGCACCTGACACTCTACCTGAGCAATAGTGTATCGCTCCCGAGCAACAAAACATTGCACCTGAGCATCAGGACGCAATTACCAAAAATTAAGAAAATACTCAAGATGATGTTCCGAATGATGGAGCTTAGAATGAAGGTCAAGATGATGATGAGAATAATGAAAAAAGAGTTGAACTGAAGCTTGCCAAGTATGCTAGAAGACATCATCCATAGAATCAGATCATAGGAGACAAGAAGGCTAGAATGAGAACAAGAAGTAAGTCACTAAACACTATATGTTTAATTTGTGATTTTGAGCCTAAATCTTATAATACTACACTTGAACATGAAGAATGGGTAAGTGCTATGAATGAAGAGATGGAACAGATTGAGAAGAACAAGACATGGACACTAGTACTGAGACCATATGACAAGGATGTCATTGGTACCAAATGGATATTTAGAAACAAGTTGAATGAGAATGGAGAAGTCACAAGGAATAAAGCAAGGTTAGTATGTGAGGGGTATGCATAAGAAGAAGGTATTGATTATGGAGAAATGTTTTCACCCATTGCTAGACTAGAAGGAGTAAGAATATTACTTTCTTATGCTGCATTCAGAGGATTCAAGGTATACCAGATGGATGTCAAATCTGCATTCCTAAATGGAATACTAGAAGAAGAGGTATACATTGAACAACCAAAAGGGTTTGTTGATCTAGAGAAGAGAAACATGGTATGTAGACTACATAAAGCCTTGTATGGATTGAAACAGGAACCTAGAGCCTGGTATGAAAGACTTCACTCCTATCTCATAAGTATTGGATTTGTAAGAACAAGTGAAAATAGCAATCTATATTTAAAAGAAGATACTGATGATAACATTCTGATTGTTGAAATATTTGTTGATGATATCATATTTGGGGGTAATGATATGCTATGTAAATCATTTGCTAATGAAATGAGAAAAGAGTTTGAAATGTCTATGTTTGGGGAGATCAAATTATTTCTTGGTCTATAGATTCTTCAACAAGATGTTGACATATATATCACTCAGTTCAAATACATCAAGGAAGTGTTGAAAATATTCAAGATGGAAGATTCCAAGCCAGTTGGAACACCTATGGCTACTAGATGTAAGCTAACAAAGGAAGATAATTCAAATGAGGTAAATCAGACCTTGTATAGATCAATGATTTGAAAACTAATGTATGTTGTTCATACTAGACTACATATAGCACACGTGGTTGGAATAGTTGCAAGATTCTCTGCTAATCCCAAAGAATCACATATGACTGTTGTCAAGAAAATTCTGAGATATCTAAAGAACACCGAGGACTATGGCTTATGGTATAACAAAAAGGGAAAATTTGAGCTTCAAGTCTATACAAATTTTGATTGGGATGGAAATTTAGATGACATGAAGAGCACAACTGGAGGAGCATTCTTCACGGGTGACATACTTGTCACATGGATCAACAAGAAGCAAGGATGCATCTGACAATCAACTATAGAAGAAGAATATGTGGCTGCTGCTACAAACTACTCAAATATTGCATGGATCAAACAATTATAGGAAGGTATGAATATGAAGATTCTTGAACCAATGATTATATATTGTGATAATAACAGTGGAATTAACATATCAAAGAATCCAGTCATGCATGCAAGACTAAGCATATTGCTATCAAGTATCATTACTTAAGAGAACAAGTGCAAGCAAAAGAAGTGATACTGGAATATTTTCAAACCAAGGAACAATCAGCTGACATATTTACAAAGCCATTGCCTAAAGATACATTTGAGTACCTGAGACAGAGACTAAGGGTTCGACTCTTGTCTATCGGTCACTAAGCTGACTAGGGGATTTCATCAACCTATACCCAAATCAGAAGATCATTCATGTTGATGCAAGTAAAGAAATGAACTACAAAGATACATTTGTACACAAAAAGGTACTAATCTGCACTGAAAAATAGAAGTATTTATTGGCTAATACAGAGCTATGTTGCTGATGGAAAGGGAAATTCAAGGAATATATTAAAAAAAAGAAGGAATGACTTTGGAATTGTTGTCAAAGGGAGATATGCAACTTGTAAGGGAGAGATTATATCCAGATGGGAGAGATGTAACCTGTAAGGGAGAGAATATCCAAAGGGAGAGAAATTACATATGAAATATCTAGCATGATTATCCTAAGGGAGAGATGACTTAAGGGAGAGATTGTTGTCAAAGGAAAAATAGATGATCAAGGAGAGAAATAGTCAATGGGAGAGAACAAAGACATAATCATAATCTGATACATCTATCTAGTCAAGGGATTAAAGATTAAAGAAAGAACTCTGCAAGAAATAAATCTAAGCTATATGAGTTTATCGAGAGCCAGACATTTGTATTGGTTATAGAACAATACGATTGATATATTGATGAGCTACAACTAATATATTTCATATTTTATTAGTAATAATATAGTATGATAATGAAATGGATTCCCATCAATGCCAAAGGGAGAGATTGATAAACCATAACTGATTGAATGTTTGAAGATGTTAAGTTGATGATCACCGAAATGAAAAAAAGATAATGCAAGACATTAAATTAGTTAATGTATTATATTGTCATTGATGTCAACTTGATATAATCTGATTGGTTGTATACATAATGTCAAAGACTTCAAAGAACTAGAGAGATAAAGGTTATGTTATCACTAATGCATAAAAGTTCAGTATTCACAAAGTGAAAATAGAAACTGACGGATAGTGCACACCGACAGATAGAGAACCCCGAGAAGAAAAGTCATAATGATGCCCGAGAAAGAAAATCAACAAGCATTACCGAAAAGCATAATCAAAAGCATTACCAACAGATAGAAGTTCACAGTGTTACCTGACGAACAAAACTTCATAGTGTTACTTGACGGACAAACAACCCTGACGGACAGACAACCTTGACGGAGATACCCGAGGAGAACTGAAGTGTTGACCAAGATAACATAGAGTTAAAATATTGAAAAGAACTGAAGTTCAGAAAAAAAACAAAAGAATTAGTTGGCAAGGGCTAAAGATGGAGTTAATTGGTTGTTAATATTTTTTTCATCGACAAGTTAAAAGCCAGAGATAAGAGAGAGTTTTAAAGCTATTTTATTCTAGTTGTCTAAGAGAAATCTACGGGGTAAAACTGAAGTAAAGTTTTAAAGAAAGATTAGCTACAATTGCATATCACACCAAGAACAAGAAAGTCAAGGACTTTAAAATGGTTAAATCATGTCTATAAAGAGACAAGCTAATTCATTATGAATTAGGGGAGTGAATAGAGAAGAGGATGCTGAAGAGAAACTGATGAAGAAAGACTTCAATCAGACCTGATCAATCAAGCTAAAGAATAGATCTAATTCTGTGGACACTGAGTAGAAACATCACTGAGAAGAAAGAAGTGGAGCAAAGGTATTGAAAAGATACATTGAGGGTGTGTGCACCAAGTTGTGGACCAAAAAGGGGGGTATAAGTGGACACATTTTTTCTAAAATTGGGTAAACCTGATCTCTGAACAGGTGTTTGAGGGTCATGCACTCAAAATAAGAATATGTGTAAAACATAAATATTTGTAGTACTCTGAATCTAGTTTCTAAAACACTAATGTTTTTTAAAAATGATAACATTAAGAGGGTCAAACCTCGCATGCACAAAAACATGTTCTTGATTTTTTTGGAAAAACATAACATAGTTGTTTTTGTGTGCGGTACAAAAGATATAGTTATATTCAGTATTTTTTAAATCCCTTTGGTAGGATGATAGTTAAGAGTGAGATCTAGAAGTTGTATTATTTGTAATTTTGCGTTGATTATTTTTTTTTTGTGATTTTTTGAAGTGATCGCACGCTGAAAATTTGTTACCTGTTCGTGTGTTGGGTATAACCTGCATCAAAATAATTGAAAATGATTTTTTTTTTTAAGTGTATAGAATCAAGTGTAGAACAATAATATGTAATTTATTTTTAATTTGATTAAGTATATCAAAAGTTATAAAAAAAATGGTAGACATGTGTCTGTGAGGACAATCAAGACACTGGTAAAGAAAATTAAAGTTTACTATGCTAATGTTGTCCAAAAATAGAAATATTTTTATGGTTAGAAAGATAAGAAGACGTATTAGATTATGGTGAAAATTATAAAGATACCCAGTTGACAAATCACAAACCTGATGAAGATAAAGTCGAGAATTCATCTTACAAGATGAAAAAACATCTAAAAGAACAAAAATGGAGGGAAAATGAGCCTCCAAGCCTTTGGGTCATTTTCCAAAGCTCTTCCCAAGCCATAACCTGATCGGGTTTCTAAATTCAAAATAACCGAATCGGGTTATGAAAAGAAAAAAGTACTTCAAAACCTGATCGGGTTTTGAAGAAGTAAAACTTATGCATTTTATTCTCCATAACCCGAGTGGGTTTTGAAGAAACTAAAAAGGATTTACTCTGGAAGCCATAACTTCCACATACGGAGTCCGATTGAATCCATTCAAAAAGTGTAAGAAAGATATTGAAATGATCTAACACATTATTAACCTATGAACATATTTAGGCATCAACATTTTTTCTTCCATCTATTTGAATCAATTAAGGTATAAAATAGGCACTCATTATTGCCCATACGTGCAACGTATATGAAAATTAGTGGTCACTCTCTCTCTCTCTCAATATGAGAGAGAGATAGAGTGTTTGGCGGATAAAGAGAGAGAGAGAGAGAGAGAGAGAGAGAGAGAGAGAGAGAGAGAGAGAGAGGATACTAATTTTCCTATACATTGCATGTATGAGCAATAATGAGTACCTATTTTATACCTTACTTTATTCAAATGGATGGAAAAAAAATGTTTATGACTAAAGATTATTTGAGGTTAATCATGTGTTAGATCATCTCAAGATCTTTCCTACATTTTTTGAATGGAGTCAATTGGACTTCGTATGTGGAAGTTATGGCTTCTAGAAGAAAAGCTTGTTTTAGTTTCTTCATAATCCGCTCGGGTTATGGAGAATAAAATGCATAGTTTTTACTTCTTCAAAACCCGATTGGGTTTTGAAGTACTTTTTTATTTTCAAAACCCGATCGGGTTATGGCTCGGTTACGAAGCCTAGAAAAATTTTGAATTTTCAATAACTCGATCGGGTTATATGAAATTTGTTTTTTTTAAAGATGTGTCCACTTTTTTTGTCCACAACTTGGTGCACACACCCTTTATCAGAAAGGTATTATGAGCTTACAATAGATCTAAAAATTTACAAGTCTAAGCTGTATGTGTGAATAGATCATTCACTGTTTCAATTTAACCATTGGATCATAAAGTCTCTTAATCGAGTAGGTCTTAACAATCCTCTATATATTGAGATACATCCTAAGGAGTATCAAAAAGTTTGGTGATGAAGATAGCATAGAGATGCCAGATATCAAGTGTCAAACTACAATAGGTTTGGTCATGAAGATAGCATAGAGATGCCAGATATCAAGTTACAAACTATTCTATTTAAATCCTCTAACAAGGTCACACCTAACAGTGTATTTGTAACCTTTAATAGGGTTGGCTCTTCACTGAGCTCACTTTAGAAGAGTGAAATTTTTGGGTTATCGATCCCAAGTTGTTTTTCCCTTAACATGGTTTCCACATTAAAAATTCATGTGTCAATGTGTTTATGAGTCATTACTTTAGTGTTTTGCATTACACATAACTAAAGCTGGATTGATTGGTATACACTAAGTAATTTATTGTATTTCGGTAAATGAAAGATTACTAATTGGTAAATAGTAAGAGTAAGGTTTAAACAGTAAAATCCGAGCAGTAGTTTTATGTTAAGATTATTTCAAGGCATTCATATTTTAGGACTGAAGATAACTAGAGGCTTATAATTATGGTAATTAAGTTTTGGGTTAAATTATTGGAATGTTTTTGAGGCCACTGATTCACCCCCCCCCCTCTCAGCCATTCTAACAATGTCTCCATTTCTTCAAAGATTGAACTAGGGCATATAATTCATGATCATAAACTGAATATCTTCTCTTAGCATCATTCAACTTTTCACTAAATTAAGCAATAGGTCTTCCTTCTTTAATTAACACTGCTCCACTTTCATTTCCACTTGCATCACACTCCACTTGAAATAATTTATTGAAATCTGGTAAAGCTAACATGGGTTGTCCAATTACCTTTTGCTTCAACAACTCAAAACTCTTATCTTCTCCATGTGCCCACTTGAATTCCTTTCTATCTCCTCTCATTGTCTTAGTCATAGGATTAAAACTGAAATGAAATTGCGTATGAACTTTTGATAGAAACTAGCCAATCCATGAAATGATCTGACTTCTCCAACACTCTCAGGTGTAGGCCACTCAAAAATTGCTTTCATTTTATCAAGATCCATCTTCAAACCTTCTGCAGATATCACAAAACCCAAATATACTAACTCGTCCCTCATGAAAGAACACCTTTTAGTGTTTATCAACAATTTCTCTTCCCTCAATATTTGCAATACTTTTCTCAGATGCAAAAAATGATCTTCCTTGCTCTTGAAAATCATAATGTCATCCAGATAAATAATTACAAACCTACCCAATAATTTCTTCAATAGCTCATTCATCAATCTCATTAAAGTACTCAGTGCATTAGTCGATCCAAAAGGCATCACCAACCACTCATACAATCCTTCATTTGTCTTAAATGTGGTCTTCTACTCATCTCCTTCTCTGATTCTTATATGATGATATCCACTCTTCAAATCTATCTTCATAAAATATCTGGCTCCACACAAACAATCCATTATATCACCCATTCTAGGCAAAGAGAATTGATATTTTACTGTGATCCTATTAATATCTCTAGAATTAGTGCACATTCTCTATTCTCCATTCTTCTTCGGTGCTAATACTACAGGTACTACACAAGTGCTTAAGATTTCTATGATAAATCCTTTCTTCAACAATTTTCATACTTGTCTATTCAACTCCTCATTCTCTTTTGGTGTCATCCGATGAGCTTCTTTATTAGGAAAACTTGCTCCAGGGATTAGATCCATGCAATGACTAATACTTCTCACAGGTGGCAATCCATTAGGTACATTATCTAAAATTATGTCCTCATACTCAATCAAAAATTTCTTTATTTCCTTAGGTTGAGCTTCTTCTGTTCCCAAATCAGACTTCTTAGGGATCAATGCATAACACATATTTTCACTCTTCAAGCCATCCAATAATTTCCTTATTTCAACTAAACAAACTCTAACACTAGTAATATTCTCATTCTTAGGAGTCTTAAGAAAAGGCAACAATACTTGTTTCATCTCATTTGCAACAATAGTAATCTATTCCTTCTTCCATCATGCAAAGATTTTATATCATACTATCATGGTATACCCAACAAGATATGACATACATCCATAGGTATAATATCACAAATAACTTCATCATGATAAGATCCTATCATCAATTTAACTAGAGATTGTTCACTTACTAGTACCTTATGATCATCCTTTATCTATGCTATCTGATAAGGATTTAGATGCTTCAATCTCTGCAACTTCAGCCTATCAACCAACTCTTTGGAAGCTAGATTATCTAAAATACCATTATAAATGATCACTTTGCAAAAGTTTCCTTCTACTTTTCATCTTGGCTTGAACAAAATTATTCTCACCAATGACTCTTTTTCAGGATTTTCATGACATGGGACTCTCCTTACCATTAGGGCTTCACCATCCTCTGGCTAATTCAAAGATTTAGTAGTTTCCTTTTCTACATAATCAGATCTACCATTATTCTATATCCTTTTCTAATAATTACCTTGAGTACACTCAAAGGCCTGGTGTCCTTCTCTATGACACTTGAAACATGTTCCTCTAAACACTCTTCTGCCATCCTTTCTATAGATACATGATCCACTTCCTCTCTGAAAATTTTTGTCATCTCTTCGGTATGAATTTTCCTCTTTGAACTTTGTCTTTCCTTTATTCTTATCTGAATAAGATCTTCCACAACTCAAGGTTCTTCCTTTCTAAAATCATTCACCTCTTCCTCTTTGTCTTTGTTCATGGATTTTTTTCAACTTCTCTTAAGCTTTTAAGGCATATTGATAAGCTTCCTCTACACTTTGCAATTTCACAAAACTAGTCTCATCTTGAATTGATTGAAACCATTTAGATACCTTGCAACTATTTCTACATCATCATGAGAATGACCAAATCTGATATCCTACCTATAAAATTCCTTAGTATACTCCTTCACACTAAGATATTTTTTATTTAGATTTAGCAACTTTCTACACAAACATACTTGGTAACCAAAAGTTAGAAACTTAGCTTTCAATTTGTTTACCACTATATCCCATGATTTGATTTTATCCTTACCTCTTCTTTGTCTATAGGTCTAAAAATTTTCCCACCATAAAGATACATGTCCTCCCAACTTCGTGCAAGCATACTTCACTTTCTTATCTTCATATGTACCTTCATTATCAAAGTATATTTCCATCTCTATGATCCATTCTAGCAATTCATCAGAATCTAATTTACCAGCATAATCAGGTTGATTGAAATGTGGTCTTGCATTCACTCTAGTTAGGGATTTTATAAACCTATCATCTCCTTGTTCAAGTTTAGGTTCATGTTTCTCTTCAAATCCTTTGTTTGCTTCTTCATTTCTTTCCTCTTCTTCATCACTTACATGCTCAATATGTCAACCTCTTCTCTGAGCCATCTCCATAGCTTCTAATCTAGTTGCAATTTGTCTCGACATATCCAACACAACTATATCTTCATCTCTCCTTCCACCTCTAGCATTTCCTCTGTGAGCTATTTTATGTGAATCCTCTGTAATTATGGGGTAGGTACTCTCTCCGTCACCCCACAAAAAAATAATTTAGGACTTCGCAAGCTCATAAACCACCAATAGAATTAGAAACTCACTCTGATACCACTTGGTGTAGTCAAGTGTAGAGGGAACTCAAAGAGATCTGTCTAATCCTAGCAGCACGAGTCACACAATGGAAACCACAAGTAACAATAGAGAGATATGCAATATTAGTCTTCTTTATTATCATAAAATCATATACAAAGGATCTACAACATGTAGTCATACATTCCAGGCATACATGCATGATTACAATTAGAACTCCTTACAATATCCTTACCATTCAGCTACAACAAGATAATCTTATGAGAGTTTCCTTTCTGGTTATCAATGACTTAGCTACCAAAAACTACCTTATAGGGAACAATAACATTTCTTATAAATCTTTCACAAGCATTAGGTCAGCATAGAAAGATCAGATTTCCCAATGATAAAGAAAATGTAATACAACATATAGGTCAGGAAGCAAATCATCAGGATCTATTTCCAATAAAAAAAATAATCATGATCCCTCAAGTCGGTAGGCTAAAAAAATAATATCATCGAGAAATGAGTCGTTAAGGTTTGTCAATCTAGAAATTCCTTTGCAAAATCAGAAAACACAAATTAGGTAGAAAACATGAAGAACAATACAGTCCCGCCAAGAATCTGCAAGATCTCATGAGAGAAGTAACCAAATGAAGCGGGAACCTAGGGAGAGGTTCCACATGATGCCAAGAACACAATGTAAGGATTACAACTACAAAACATCCAAACTAAATGAACACGAAAATAAAATTAGAGACTGATCAAATATGAAAATAGAAAACAAATGTTTTTGGTTAGTGCAAGATTGCCAAGATCGCAAGATGCTCCTGCATCAATAGCATAGATTTCTAGTTTTGATTGTTTTGTTGTAATACACAGATCACTAAACATAGCACAACTTGTTGGCTAGTATAACCAATTCCATATAAATTAATTAGTCAAAATAACACAAGTTGTTGGGTAGAGAAATTTATGTACCTTGTAATGTCTATGGACCTCTAGCATATCACAACTTGGTAAATGATGGACAAAAAAGTATCATATTAGTGGTTTATGCTATTGTCTCTTTCAAGAATTTTTTTTGTGTGTTTACAATAGAATTCTTGGGATGATACTTATTTGTTGCAAAAAAAATTGCATAGAGGTATCTTCACCTATTTGACTTGAAGCCTTTTGTTTTCCTTAGTAATATTTATCGTTCTTTTCTTTTGCTTTGTTTTATTTTATGTTTTTGTTTTATGATTTGGTTTTTTGTGTTTGTGTGCATTGAGTGTTCCTACTATGAGTGTGCTTATGTGATTTTATAGTATACTAAGCATGAGGGATAACACATCTCTCAACTTAATGTCATCTTATTTCTAGTGTTAATTTTTCTTTAGGCTAATATATTCCTTTATTACAAGTATGAGAATAAGTTCATATTCATAAAGTGAGGGGTTAATGTAGTTCCATGAAATGTATACCTTAACAATTTAACACTCTATTTGGAACCTACTTTAGTGGGGTTTTCCATGGATAATTTTAAATCCATTTGCGGGATATACTACCCTATAATTTTATTGCTAAGCCTACAAATTAAACAAAATCAAATATTAAATCCATGGTTAGGTCTTATAATTAGTGATACGATACATTTATTTCTCTTTCAAAGGCCCCCTTTTTAGTGGACTAGGGAGATGGGAAATGGATCCAATTTTTAAATATTGTTAGGTTCAACCTTCTTCATTAGTGATCTAGTCTCAATCTTTGTATTTGATGATTATTTGTAAACCTAAATTTGAAATAACCTTGTGATCCATATCTAAAAGAACATATTCTATCATTCATAAAGTCTAAGAATCCTAAAACTATTTATCAATCAATCTACAATCTAATCTAGAGAAAACCATATTATAGACAAAATGACTATGCACATGTTACATTCAGGTATGGATTCATGTTTTTCATTTATTGTTATCATGTTATTGCACTAACACTTGCAGGAATTCCAAAGACCATTGCATCACCGCCTTTATATGGACATCCTCCAGAGGGTGTAATCTTTTTATTTCAGCATTTATCAATATTCAACCAATGTCCTTACTCCTTGTGAAGGAACACACTCTATTCACTCAACATTTCTATTATGGAGGTGGAAACAACAACACAGGGTTCAACTTAGGCAATCCGCTATGTAAGAAAACCATTTTCCTTTTTCTATATGTCTAAGTATATATCCAATATTAGACAAAATGCTATAGAGGAGCAGAGTAGACAATGATAGACAATGGTAGGCTTTGAACAGACAAAAAGGCTCAAACTAGGGTTCCTAATGCTCTTGTCCTACTATTTAAGCTAAATTTCTAGGTGATATATGTGCAAAACCTCCTAATTTCATTTATGACCATCATATAAATTCTTGGACACCTTTAGACAAATGGAACACAATGTTTTTATCTTGTACAATTAGCTTCATATTTTAGATCCAGGTTCCTCTTTGTATCTAAATTCTATATATATCTTATTGTTTATATTTTCCATTTTGTATGTTCTATGTATTATCATATTTGATATTTTTCCATATTTAACCTAGATCACATAAATACACATTACACTTAATTATATTATTCTTTTGTAAGAAAAGAATAGAATCCTAGGACCCAACTCTCCTATTGAGGACAATAGTTATGCCTATTCACATTCTAATGTTATAAAAAGAACCTTAAGATCTTTATGTTTCATTGATTAGCCTAAGGATCTCAAATCCATTTGTTTCAATACAATCTAATCTATAAAGTGTATATTTAGTATT
Source organism: Thuja plicata (assembly GCA_018584345.1). NCBI lineage: Eukaryota > Viridiplantae > Streptophyta > Pinopsida > Cupressales > Cupressaceae > Thuja > Thuja plicata. The sequence continues at coordinate 1,233,621 of MU224127.1, forward strand.
GTAATTTTATTTACCTTTGAAATGCTCCTAGAGCATTTTATTAGTAAAACTGTCATTTATTGTGTCTTGCACACATTTTCCATTTTTCTTTTGGAAAATTTTGACCCCCTTATTTTATTTTATTTTCTTATCTTGTTATCCTAGTTTACTTTGTTCCTTCATCAAAATTGGAGAGTATTATTTAATGTTAAATATGTGCTATGAATGTCATTCACCTATGAGTTGTTTCAACCATTTTCCTTAGAAGAAGTTAAAATTCCTAAGTAGTTTTTAGAAATGTAGATTGATAAGGGAAATCTAGACATCAGGGATTGTTGTCATAACCTCCCAAGATCCACACCATTAATATAATCCTTCCTTTTTTGGATAAATGTTTGAAATATGTAAGAGAATATGAGTTGTAGAATATAGTACTTTGTCCAAAATCTTCAGATGTCTTGTCTTTTGTTGCATCCTACACTTACAAAAGTATTTTTGATTTGATACTGCAAAATTTATATTTGACATAGATATGTACCTAAATTAATGTCCAAGCCTTATACATCCTCCTCCACTTTGTGTTAGAATAAGTCATGAATAAATAAATAACTAAATTTGTGTAGTTGTAAAGAGTCCTAGTTTAGTATCATAGTTGGCTATCAATAAACTCTAGTTAGCTATTTATGGGCTAAAATTTATTCTCAACAATTATCATTTGTTGTCAAACTCTTTACCAAGTTTATATGAAGGTTGTTAAGTCAACAAGACATTATGTAGTTCCATTTTCTATGCTTTTATATTTCTATTTTGATATCAGAGAATATTGTGCTACTTAGTCTTCTCAATTTTCTGTTCAGTTGTTTCTATAAATTTTTATTAGTGTGAAGGGAATTTCAACAATGATAAGCATTTTGTTTATTTTACTAAGGAGAATCCTATATCAAGAACACAAATCATTGTGAAGGTACTTGTCTTGAGTGAGAGGAGTTTTTATATATTGTTTGAAGAAATGCAAAAGAGCATGGTAAATTTAGAGAAGAAGCATTCGCTACTGTGTGTGAGGGTGTAAATCTACTACTATTGATAATCCTTCTATTATGAAACATTCACAAAGGTTTTCTTTTCATCATATAAATATCTAAAAATGGAAGTTGCTCTTGAAAAATTTAATGGTTATAATTTTCACACATGGAAGTGAAAAAATAAATGCAATTTATGAACAAATATTATGAGGTTATAGTGAATAGCTCGAAACTAGTACCTATAAATGCTAAAAAGAAGATTGATTGGAAAAGTAGCTTGATGAAAAAGTAAAGCCTATGATTATTGTCCTTGATCTTTCAAATTTAGAATTACATCATGTTGATATTGGAAAATCATGCAAACATATTTGGGATGAATTAAGCAAGTTGTTTAGAGCAAAAGATACAAATGTAAAATTTTCTTTGAAGCTACAATCATTTAGATTTAAGATAACTAATGAATTATATATGTGCAAACATATAAGCAATCTGATATCTTTCATTAAATAACTTGTAGAAGTTAATGTGTGGTAGATAAAGAGGATGCTAAAGCTATATTGTTAAATAGTCCACCTTCAAACATACCAATTTTATTTATACTCTCAGCTAGATGCCTTTATAGACTTTAGAAGATGTGATTTCAGTACCCTTAGTTGAAGAGAAGAGAGCAACTACAGGAGATTCAAGAGGAGATACTCAACAAGAATTTGCATTATGCTCAAAGAAAATGATGTGAATGAGAAGCTCATGTAAGAGCGAGATTGAGTATTTACTGTAACACCCCAAAATTGGCACCTAATAATTCCAATCAATTTTGGTGCATTTCTTCAATTTTTCTCATCTTCAAAGTCCTATTGTACTAGGCAAATTCTTCTCCTAATTGAATTTAATTGACTGAGTTTCAAATGCAGAAAACCCAAATTTGCATAAATCTGACATTATATTTAATTCCTAAAGTATCAAGGTTTATTAGCTAAAAATCCCTATGATTAATTGATTTAATTCTAAAGTCCTAAGTGCTTTTAAATTAAATTAATTCCACCCCCTTTAGCTAATATACA
>MU224127.1:1235732-1252100 GCA_018584345.1 Thuja plicata
TAAGTGCTTTTAAATTAAATTAATTCCACCCCCTTTAGCTAATATACATAAAAGGAATTGAATAGTTATTTAATTATTGGGTGAATTATCCTCAAAAAGGAATTCCATAATTCCATGTGAAAGGACAGTTATGTGGCAATAATTCACCCTTTTATTTAAATAATCTTTGCTTTTTTGTGTCAAGAGGGAATGAAGAGACAACTGTTTCTTTTCAAGAAACTCTTCACTCTCTTTCCATGGTTTTCTATAAAGTGGACCTCTTTTTCTTCATTGAAGAGGATGATATTTGAGAGCATCAATATTATAGTCAATTTGTATTTGATTTTTTTTATGCTTTAAGGTTAAAATTTGCATAATTAGGCTAATTTCAATTGGAATTGAAGATGTATTTCTTTCATTTGTAATTCATTCATATATCTAACATTTCAATTCGATTCTCTCAAAGCTTTCTAGATTAATGACAAGTTCAATTCTAGTTCAAAAGCAATTTCTTTTCTAGATTACAAGCATTTCATTCCTAGAATAAGAGTATTTGCTTTTCCTAGATTAATTTTATTTTGTTTCCATAGATTAGTTGCAATTCAATTCTAGATCAATCATTTCTCAAATTCATAGAATAGTTGCATTTCTTTTCATAGACTAGTTGCAATTTCAATTTCATAGAGTAATGGCAAATTGGTCTTTTCTTACATTCTAGAAATCCTCCATATTAGCAATGGTCAGGTTGTTGGCTCTCGTTATGAGGGTAAACTCAACATCCCCAACTGATTAGGAGGAAACAAGTCACTTCTATCAAGTTTGCAAGGTGGACAATTCATGTTCATTTTTGTGAATTGAATGATTGTGTAAAGACTATGTTGTGTTTGTGCCAAATTCAGAGGTCCACATTCAACATATAACATTTTGGCGTCCACCGTGGGGTAGAAAAAATGATTTCTAGCCTCATTTTCAAAATTCTTGACTGTGTTTTTTGAAAATAGAAATCTTGCACGTGTCGAAGCACTTTCTTGCGCGAACTTTGACAGATAGACATCTAAAATCCAGAATTTTCAATTTGTTGTTTCTCTATTCTGACATATGTTTCTGCTCTAATTTTTCTGTTTCTGGTTTTTTGCTGTAGCATAACAGTGGTTTGCAGGTTCGCTTGCCAAAGAATCAAAACTTTCTAATGGTTTACTTGCAGGATGATAATCAAAGACATAATTAAAATGTCATGTTTGTTTACTATTTTTTTATTCACATAGTCTAAATAGGGCTTTGTTAGAATTTCGTAAGGATCCCGATAGTAAAGTAGGGTAATAGGCTCTTCATTATGTGGAAGTGATGCCCATGGATTAAACTGAGACCTAGATGTTGCCAGCATGATAGATACTTGGGGAAGCAAATCAAGATAAGTGAATCTTTAGCACTTCTACTTGTTAGGGGATTATGCTCTTCTCTCTTTGAGAGAATCAGAAACCCAAAGACTTGTGGACTTGGTGGAGTGAAACTATCTTAGTGATGAACATGCTTGATGTGTTTGGGTGAGGTGCAAAGGTAGAGAAGTATTCTCTTCTCTCATTGAGAGAATTAGAAAATCAAACCCTTGAATCCGAACCAAGTTGAGTCACCTTTAGAGAGCTTGCCGGAAGTTGAACCTCCGGGAATGACCCAAGTGAGTACACACCTTTCGCCGGTGATTCCACCTCACTCTAATAAAGTCTACTTTTTTGTAGTCTAAAGACTCCAAAGCCATAGTAACTTCTTTCTCATTGATTTTGACTATCATCATGAGAAATCCTTGTTTTTCATACTGAGCGGCGCCGCTCCTAGCCTTGCTTGCAAGGGTGTGTGACTTACAAGTGTTGGTGTGGCTGCGAGGCCCCAGCTCTATATTAGAGGCACCGAAGGTTATTGTGAATGGAAGCCTATTAAACACTCTCTTAGTTAGATGCCTACCCAGTTCACCTCCAAAAGGAGGCATAATCTGTGCACAGGGAGAGGGAAGAATCTCTCCCCTAGATTCTCGACATAGGTATGCACTTGGATGTTTGAAGTGGTATATGATGCTGGCCCCTATTTAAGGGTAACCTTCAAACATATATATTAAGTCCTCAGAAACATCGAAAACATGGGTGCTCTTTTGAGGGTGACACTATTGTGTGAGGTGCACACATACGCATAAGATAGCGGGGCACAAATTTTGTCTTCTCAACCAATTTTCTTTGTAGGGATAATTCAGTGTTTGTTCTCGAGTCTTAAACTGTCTGTTCTATCATCAAACAAAGAATCCCATGTTTCTACGAAGTTTCTTTGTCCTTGGTGGAATTGTTTTCGACTACTGTTTGCATCACTACTTGATTGAAACTTCGTGTTTTTAAATAAGTGCTTGTCACCTTGAAACAGAGATTGCTGATTTGTATCATCTTAAAATTGTCCCAAGCCTGGATATCTTGTTAGAGAAAAATTCCCACTATGTCTCAAAATCTGGTTCTTATCCTGAAAACTGAGTTTGTTTATCTACCTTATCTGCCCCTTGTCTGGGATTTGATTGCTTGTTCCTTCATTGTCTGCAGACTAAAACTAGTTGTTTTGAGTTGCAAACTGACTGATTCATACTTGAACTTTTCTTGTCTCTTTGTCTCCATCCTATTTGCTTGTGTTTGTACCTTGCAACATTATATTAATATCTCGGCTATTCTAGCCATACCTCCGATGATTCATGCCGGGTGCATCTCACACCTTGGCTGTTCTAGCCTATTACCTCTTTTTTTTCTGATACCTTTAGAGACAGAGTTCTGAGTTAGATCTTAAGTTTCCTCTTGTATCAGCTTTGTCTATGCCTGTTACGACTAGGAGCGGTAATATCTTTCCTATACGCGGTTCTAGAGTAGGTAGAGGTAAACCTCACAATCAAGGGAAAGGTCATTTTGAACACGTTATCCAAGTGGATAATCAAGAGGGATCATCACATTCCTCTTCCCCATTCAGTGCAGACCCAACTCTGAATCTGAAGCCAATGCTTTAGTTTTACTCTAATCCATTGTTTCAAGATTAGCGTAATCCTTTTTTCTCAAGCCAACAAGGCTACAAGAAGTCATATGTTTGGGTTGATCCTATTAGCAACCCTCACTGCCTTAGTGATCCTTTTTCACATTTCAATCCTTTTGATTCGCTGAAGAGTACATCGGCTATGATTCCTCACTCTCATACTGAAGGAGTGAACACGGAACAATCTCATGTTAAAAACATGATGTCTCCTTTTGATTACACACAAGGTCATGACCAATCTCAACATGAACAAGGTCAAGAACAACACCAGGGTCAAGATTAAACTCAAACCATTTATTAAATTCTTGGCAATGAAGATGACCCAATAACTCAAAATGATATAGATGTAGCAAAGTCTATTAAAGCTCTTATTAAGATGATGGAGATACTCCTTGCAGAAGATAAAGAAAAATACTTTCTAGATTTAGCGAATCAAGGAGTCAAATTACTCGGGAACTTCCAATTGGATATGCTTGTCGCTAAAGAAGAGGAAACTGAAACCTCCAAATTGCATAAGATAATTCAAGACATGCAAGGTCAAATCAGCCAACTTATGAAAGATAAGGACAAACCTACGCAACAGTTCACTATGGAAAGTATATGTCCTTTTCCGTTTGATAAGAGTATTGTTATGTAACCTTTTCCCAAAGGTGTAGAGCTCCCAAAATACGACAAGTATCTAGGTACCATTGATCCCCAGGATCATTTAAGAGAATTTGGTGCCTTGTAAATGGAGTTTATACATGATCAAACATATTTGATGCATCTTTTTCCATGAATTTTGGGTGGACCCGCTATGGAATGGTTCTCACGATTGCCCACTGGCATCAAAACTTTTGACGAGATTGCCAATATTTTTATGCAACACTATTCTCATAATATTCAACATCCTATCAACATAAGGGATATCTGCAACCTTAAATAGAAGCAAGGGGAACCATTCTTGACATTTCTCCAAAGATGGAGACAACCTTGCACAAAGTACCCTCACAAAATACTCGAGTCTAAGAAACTCGATATATTCTTGGATAATCTCACCCCTGACTTCGGGTATCAATTCCAACTTCAAGGTCCCCTTAATTTTAATATTATGATAAAACAGGCTGTGAGAATAAAATCATTCATGGTTAAAAAAGGCGAATTGACCTTGTATAAAGATAACAAGCAAAATTCCTCATCGTCCAACAAAGACAAAGGAAAATTTCCCAACAAAAATAGAGATGTTGTGAATGATGGGGTGGTCGATAACATGAATTCAACTTCTTTGAAACTGGTCTTTAATCTCACCTTGGATATACAAGCGACCAAAGCTGTCGAAAAGACTACAATCAATACTCAACAACCTTCTAAATTTTCTGGCAACAAACCTTGGGCAGCTCGACCCAAGCATGAATTTACCTCTCTGGGAGAACCGCTTGATGTGGTTTTTAAAAATTTGGTGCAAAACCAGATTCTCGCTCCTTTGGAGAAACATTTATACAATCTGCAACCAAGACCTCATAGGTGGAATGAGAATGCTTACTGTGATTACCATCAAAACAAAGGTCACAAGACTGCTACTTGTCTCCAATTATGACATAAAGTTCAAGATTTGATAGATAACCAGGTTATCATTGTGGAGAATCATAACAAGAATTTAGATCATCAAGCATTCAAAGATCCCTTTCCTCATCATGAGAAAGGTGAATCCTCCAACGCTCAGAATAGTAATGCCAAAGTTAATTACACCAATACCACTTACGATAATGTGATCAACATGATTGAACTAGTGGAAGTGGAGTATTGCAATATGTTTACCAGCAAGGGAAGTGGCAATGTTTCTAAACCCAGAACCCCATTTGTCTTGAGAGGCCCTGGGTCTTGATTATCTGAATCACAAACATCTCAAGATTGTGCCAACATTGTTACTAGATCTAACGCTAGAATCTCTATCAAGGGTCCTAACCCTCCTGCTGCTACATTTGCGCCAAAACAAACTGTTGATAAGACTGATGTTGGTTCTCAAAACAATAACATGAAGGTAGTCCCTATGCCTCCTACTAATGGTTATAGCATTCTTGACCAGCTTCAAAGGACCAATGCTCATATAACTATTTTTGAGCTATTAAAAATCTCGCCTGCTCATAGGTAGATTCTAGACAAAGCTCTCACTGAAGCTAATGTCCCCAAAGATATCAATTTGGATCAGTTTCAAGCCATGGTGGGTCATTTGACCTCGCCACATTATTTATCCTTCTCTGAAGAAGATGATCTCTCAATTAGCCACCCGCACAATGCTCCCCTGCACATAGAAGTCATGATCAACTAACAACTAGTCTGCCGCGTGCTCATTGATAATGGTGTTGGTCTTAATATTTGCTCTGCTCATTTTCTTGCTCAACTAGGTTATGGTGAGGATCACATAGATTCCCACAAGAGAATTACCATAAAAGCTTATGATGAGGAAAAGAGAACATCTAAAGGTCTAGTTGTGTTACCCATTCAGGTTGGCCCAGTTGAAAGAGATGTCATATGTCAGGTGCTAGACCTTCCTCTTGCGTATAATATTTTTCTAGGAAGATCATGGATCCATGAGATGCGAGCGGTTCCTTCTACATACCATCAATGTATCAAGTTTTCTTTTCAAGGTGCAGAGGTGACCGCTCCCGCTAGCATGGGTTCTTCTTGTAATGCTCTCACTCAATCAACTGACATTCTTGTTCCAACTAATACAGAATACACTGAACTCTGTGATGCCAAGCTCAAAGACATGGAATAAACATTGAAAATCATAGACATAGGCATGGGGGGATATCAAATGGAACCCGTGCTATAATTAGTAGCTCTACCAATGTCTCCTTGATCTTATGGGAGACCTTCTGAGCGCAAAAAATCTTCCGCTACTCCTGAGATTGTTTATGAGGGTACATTTGTACGGTCTAATACATTATTGGAAGATGAGGAAAATTAAAGAGCTATCAAGGCTTGGCTTTGTAAAGGAAAGAACACAGCTGAACAAATTGCCCCGGCTCGTGAATTAAATCCTAATAGTGAGGGTCTTAAGATTATGAAATGTTTTAGGTACAAAGGAAGTGGCCCGATATGTGTGAATGGAAATGGGTTAGTGGAACCTATCCAAGCTATAGTTCAAAAGACAAAAGATACCACTGGGTTAGGTTTCAAAAAGGTCTCGTTCCGTCTAGGGATCAATAAATTTGTGCCAAAGGTAGAGCCTACACAAGAACCTGAGGGCATAACTGCAGTCAACACTATAAAAGACAGCTCAGATGAGGATTAATTTCCTTATCCCATCCCTCCAGACCTGGCAGCATTCTTTGCTGAGCCAGATAAGTTTGTGCCACGTACCTGTACTGCTGAAATTGACAGTGATTCTGATCAAACCACTCCATTTGAGACACTAACTTTTGAGCAATGGAAAGACTTACAAGATCCTAACTTCAAAGGAGAATAGTACATACCACCACACTTTCAAGAATGGTGGACACAAGAACAGACTAGTATTACAAGAACTCAAAAACCTTCATAGTGCAAGCACCCAAGTCAGAGTTCGGATACAGATTCTCATGAGTATGAGTTTGATAGTTTGTCAGCAGGATCTTATGAAAGACTTCTCGACGTAAGTGAGGGGTCTAGTGAAAAGCCTAATGAGTCCAAGTTTATAGGTGTTAACATGTCTTCTACTTCAGTCGTTAGGGATCAAAAGGATTCAAACACACCTTTGGACGAGATTGGTTTAGCTCTTAGCTTGCTAGTTAATGCTTTTGATGACCATACTGTGAACGCACTTGAACCTGTCACATCTCTTTCCCTCCAACATCCTGAATTAATAGACTGGAATTCCCCTTTTTCATCCAGTGAAGTCCTTACATTCTAGAATGATTACACTTTAGCCTGCTACCTTGACGCTGTTGAGCCCGTAATGTCCTCCACTAGTGAAGAAAGTGTCAACATGACCGAGGCTAACATCAAGTACCTTAGTCAAAAAATTAAAAGAAGAAAAAATAAGCACTCTAATGGTGAAAACCACGTTGTGGCAGTATCAGAGCCAAAAAAAGTAAAAAGAAAAGATGTAACCGAAGGTGAAAACATCTCTGAGGCGCCTAAGGGTGAGGTACTTGATGCACTTTTGAGGCACTTCCAGGAACGCTCATCAGTGTTAATTGAACCAACTCAACCGATAAATCTGGAAACATAAGAGCTTCCACATATCATTCATGTGGCCAAGTCATTATCTATAGAGGAACTTAAGGAATTTACAGAATTTTTCCAAGAGAAAAAGATAAATTTTGCATGGATGTATTCTGACATGCTAGGTGTGGATCCTGATCTCATTATGCATCACTTATCAATAGCTCCAGGTGTGAAACCTGTCAAGCAAAAACTTAGAAAGATGCATCCGCATGTAGCTTTATTGATCAAGGAAGAATTGGAAAAACTTCTAAAAGCTGGGTTCATCCACATGATTGATTATGCAGAGTGGATTTCTAATATAGTCCCAATGACTAAACATGAAAAATCTATTAGGGTTTGCACAGACTTTAGAGATTTAAATTTGGCATGTCCCAAAGATGATTTTCCACTTCCTAATATTGATATTATCATGGATATGACAGTGGGATATGAGATGTATTCATTAATGGACAACTTCTTTGGCTATAATCAGATCAAAATAGCACCAGAGGACCAAGAGAAAACTGATTTTACTTGTGCATGGGGTACATTTTGTTGGAATGTTATGCCCTTTGGTTTAAAGAATGCTGGGGCTACTTATCAAAGAGCTGTTACTACAATATTTCATGACATGATGCATAGGACAATGGAGGACTATGTGGATGACACACTTGCCAAAAGTATGGATAGAAAGACACATCTCACTAATCTAGGCTCTATACTAGATTGTATGGAGAAATTCAGGTTGCGGCTAAACCCTAAGAAATGTGCATTTGGGGTTACTTTAGGAAAATTACTTGGCTACATCATCTCGGCAAAAGGAATTGAGGTGGATCTGGAAAAGGTACAAGCTATAATGGAAATGCCACCACCCCATAATATCAAACAAATCATAGGTCTCCAAGGTTGGCTCCAATCTATTAGGCGGTTTATCTCGCAATTAGCTGACAAGTCACAACCTTTCACAAAATCTCTGCATAAAGGTGTGACTTATGACTGGAACAAAGAGTGTGAATAAGGGCTTCAATAGATTAAAAAATATTTAGCCAATCTGCCCATACTGATGCCTCCCATTTAGGGGAAGCCTTTGATCTTGTATATCTCAGCAATGAAAACATCCTTGGGTGCTCTCTTGGCCCAAGAGGATCCAAATCATAAAGAAAGAGCCATTTACTACATCAGCAGAATGTTGGTCTCTTACGAAATGAATTACTCAGTAATTGAGAAGGCTTGTTTAGCAGTAGTGTTTGCTTCCCAGAAGCTACGAAACTACATGTTGGCTCACACTACAAGGCTAATCACAAAGATCGATCCATTGAAATATTTACTCAGTAAAGCTACCCTCACAGGTAGACTAGCTAAATGGGTCATGCTCCTTAGTGAGTTTGATATAGTATATGTTGAGACAAAAGCTATCAAAGGACAGGCAATTGTAGATCAATTGGCTGAAGCACCTCTTACAGATCACCAACCATTAAAGATGGAATTCCCAAATGAGTCCATTATGCTTCTCACGCATCAAACATGGACAATGTTCTTTGATGGTTTGTTCACCCAACAGGGGTCAGGAGCTGGAATTTTGTTTATCACATCTCAGCGGTACTCCTTACCAAAGGCATATAAAATGATGTTCCCTTGTACCAACAATACCACTGAGTATGAAGCTCTGATCAATGGACTCAAGATTGCTATTGAATGGCGAGTGGATGAACTAAAAGTATTTGGAGACTCACAACTAGTTATCAATCAAGTCAACAACACTTATCAAACCAAAGATGAAAAGTTGGTACCCTATAAAAAGATGGTTGACAGCCTTAAGAATTACTTTGCATATGTCACTTTTTAGAAAATTCCTCAGGCGGATAATAAAGCGGCTGATGCTATGGCTACTCTGGCCTCTATGTTGCAAATGCCAGATAATGACTTAAGACACGAGTTCCTAGTGGAGACATTATGCTACCCTGCCTATGACTCTCCTAACTCCTAGATGGTCTATTTAGTAATTGGACATGATTCATCTCGCTACCACCACATATACTCCTATCTCCATAACCAAGCTATTCCTGACACATATACTAGAAATGAAAAATTCCATCTAATCCGCAGTGCTTCACGGTACGTCATCGTAGCAAATGACTTGTATAGACGGGGTCTAGATGGTACCCTCCTTAGGTGTCTAGAACCTGATGAGTCTAAACGTGCATTAGAAGAAGTACATGAAGGCATTTGTGGTTCTCACTCAAATGGTCTGACACTGGCTCGTAAGCTTATTAGAGCTGGTTATTATTGGCCTAATATGGAGAAGGAAGCCACGTAGTTATCCAAGTCTTGCAAGCAATGTCAACTCCATGGAAACTTGATTCATGCTCTAGCTAAGGAACTCATTACTTTTATCACCTTTTGGCCATTTCAACAGTGGGATTTTGACTTAGTAGGTCAGATATATCCGTCTTCCTCAAGAGGACACAAGTATATTATCACTGCTATGGATTATTTTACTAAATGGGTTGAGGCAGTACCTCTTAGTGTAGTTGATGAAAAATTTGTATCTATGTTCATCTTAAACTACATTATTTGTAGATATGGTGTAACTTCCTCTATTATCACTGACAATTGAGGACAGTTTAAGAACAAAGATCTGACAAATTTATGCACTAAGTTCAAGATCATTCAATATTGGTCTTCTATTTATTACCCCCAGGGTAATGGGCAAGCTAAAGCTTCTAATAAAACAATTCTCAAGATCCTGCACCATACAGTACACAAGTCTAGAAAAGATTGGCACCTCCAGATTAATCTAGATTTATGGGCCTATCGCACTAGTATAAGAATACCAACAGGGGCCACACTCTTTGCTTTAGTCTATGGTGCAGATGTTGTACTGCCTATTGAGGTTGAGATTCCTACATTGTGAGTCTCTTTGAAAGGCCTCATTACAGATGATGACATTAGAATATCTCGGCTTCAAGAGCTTGAGTTACTAGATGAACATCGGAAGGTGGCATTTGATCATCTCAGAGAATATCAAAAGAGGATATCAAGGAGCTATAATAAGAAAGTTAGACCAAGAGACTTCCAAATGGGTGATCTCATCCTGAGACAGAATCCTAAAAATCAGTAACAACGGATTCAGAAAGGGAAGTTTGAGCCGAACTGGCTTGGTCCTTATGTTATTACTGTAGTATTTGGGTCTGGCACTTATCAACTCTCCACTATAGAAGGTGAACCACTCAAAGAGCCTATCAACGCTCTTCACCTGAAGAAATTCTATAGTTGAGATATCTTTTGCATGCTCATGTACATACTTTATTTCTGAGAAAATCCTAAAAATTGTAAAATGTCCTGAAAAAATGATCATCTTAGTGAAAACTTGGGAAACAGGCGCTTTGATGTATCTATTATCCTGGTGAAAACCTAGAAACAGGCGTCTTGATAATATAAAAAAAAATGAAAAAAAAAATACAAAAAAGAAAAGAACAAAAAAAATTGAAAATACAAAAAAAAGAGAAAAAGAGAAAAATGTGCCATTCATGAAAACCTAGTAAACAGGCGTCATGGTAGAAAAAATAGAATTTCTACCAAGATGGTGTAAACCTGGTAAACAGACGCCTCTTGTTTCGCAATGCTTTATCTGTCGCAGCATCTTTTGGCTTTCTCGCAGTTGCTCTTTCGCTTTCCTTCTTTAGTTCACTTTCCTGCTTTAGTGTGCTTTTTCTTTCAGTCATCTTTGAGATTTTGCTCGACCTCACATGGATTGAAACTGGTCATACTCAGGGGCATGTTCCTGGTCTAGGGGGCATTGTCTTATCTTTTGGAGTCTTTCTCCTTTTGCATCGGTCACAAGTGGATCTCACTGCGTCTGCCTGCCGATGCTTCATAGCATTTCATCTCTCCTTGATACTCTCTCTTGCAAATGTCACTAGTGGATCTCACTGCGTCTTCCTACTAATGCTTCGATCTCATTATCAATCTTCTCACTTGAGAATCTCTTGCAACAGTCACCAGTGGTTCTCACTGAGTCTGCCTACTCTTGCTACATTGCTGATATTTTTCCCATCATTTCAATATCTGTTTGTTTGGCTTCGATCCATTCGTTACTTGGGGGCACAGCTTCCTATCTCGATCGTGCTTCGGTTTACACTCAAGTCAGTAATCTTGTCAAAGGAAAACTCACTACTGGCACAAACTGGTGTTTTTCAACACTAATCAAACAGTGTTTATCAACACTCTCTTTGGACACATCTGTTTTTTCAACACATTTAGGATATCTCGCGATGTAATCAAACACAATGCACTCACATGCACAATGGTGTTTTTCAACACCCTAAACATAGACACATTCATAAGCCCTAAAACATGCTGAGATATGATTGACTCCTTAGTATGCTGCTGGTTCTTATGAATTTCATTGATATTTCCTTTGTCTACTATTTGTTGGTGTGGTTTCAATGATCCAGCAACATCAAATAAATAGGGTATATGTGATAAGAGCTTCTGCATTAATGTGGAAAAGCCTCACATCCCTTGATCTTGTTTATTTGTACGCCAAGGGGAGGTCAAAACTATCTCCTTGACTATTATTGCTATGTTTGTTTACTTATGCACTTTTACTATATCAATTTGGAAACAATGTTTAGGTCACCTTGGATTTTGTGCCTCGGTGCTTATGTTCATTTCCTATATTTTATCCGATGAAAGTCATATTCTTATTCTTATGGTTGCAGCGGCACCAGTAAGGATTGTATTGACTTTGATGATCCAAAAGCACCCGATGATGATAAATACGATGAGTCCAACAACCAAAGTCCTAGGATTGCATTTAGCTTAGGCTTGCATTTGCATTGTAGGCTTGCATTCACATTTTAGGCTTGCATCATGGTAGTTTGGTGCTCTCTTCATTATCTTCTCATTCTTCAAAAGGTCCTCATCTTTCATCTTGGTTTCTTCTCGACTGCACGAGTATTCGGTCCTCATTCTCAATCTTTGTGCGCGTTCTTTTGGTTAGTACCTGTTGTATATTGCAAATATCCTGCATAAGATGATTAGTACCATTGCATTCATTGCATTACATTCATTTCCAAGCAGTGCATTTCCATATATTCATATATATATCCATAAAATATGTGCATCCATTATAAGCATAAATCAAATCATACATAGAATTTATCCATCTAACATCTATCATAGCATTTTCATACATCAATAAAACGCGTGCATAAACATTTGCATATTCATCCATTACATACATTTCTAATCTATACATCTAACCATATAAGGAATCATCTCATAAAACATACACATTTAAAGCAATATATACACATGTATAATGATGCCAAAAATTGAGCTCATATATATCGATCGGTCTGAATGTACAAGGGTGCTACTCGAGCACAATAGATCAAAATGGTGGTACAATATACGTCAAGATCTAACCACCTAGATGAGGTGGAGGGGGTGGTATACCCTACTGTTGAGGAGGAGGACCTGGTGGAGGAGGACCCGTTGGAGGTGGTCTCGGTGGAATGACTCGTGCACCAACATACTCAGTGAAAGGCAAAATCTGATCTGCTGCCTCAGGTACTACAATCATATACGCAACATAATAGTACGAAGCCTGAGCAACCTCATATCTGGTCTCTAGCTGGGCTCAAGCCAATGCCTCTCGCAACTCTCACATCTCTCGATCTCACTCAGATATCCATGTATCCCTGATGATCACTTGCGTGTGGAGGTCATCACGCTCTCTCTGTGTCTAACGGGCTCTCTCTGTGACTCTCCGGAGAGCCTTTTGTAACTGTGATACCTATCCACCTATTGGAGGATAAGTCGAAATAGCATCAACCATCACTGTATCATCCCCTTGCTCTGTGGCCCTATCCTGGCTGCCACTAGGCCCAGCACCTGCATCTAATCCCATGGATCTCGTAGGGATATCTGTCTAAACTATACGAGGTCATACAACTCTCTCCTACTGCTGTAAAGGTGGCTGCTGTGGCTACTGATCCTGAGGCTACTGTCCAGCGGAGGAACCTGCTGTGCCTGCTGCTGTGGTGATGGATGCACCACCTAAGGAATCTAACCAACTAGCAATGTAAATCTAGGAAATGGATGAGCTAACAGGTGATCTCTATATGTAGGTGTCACACTTGCATTTGTCACCATGGCCATATAATCCCACCTAGCTGGTGGTACTCAGGCATCTATCATACTGCGCCCCTGTCCAGTAATCTCTGCCACCCCTTCTTTGTCTCATCGATGAATCGGGCATACGTGCAATACTCAAGAGACACGTCCTGCGGCCTCCCAAGCTGGCGCAATACACGCGTAAGTAAGAAGCGTTCAATAACTGTAATGGTACGTTCTATCAGAGGACGCGAGCAAAACATATATGACAGCTCATGATGAGCATCATCCCAAACCTTAGTAGCTGCCCAAGGTCGCCATATGACTGCGGCCATATCATCAATCTGCGCTCTCCACTGCTCAGTCTTACCCAGCGCGGGCTGGGTCATTAGACTAACATATCTATAAATGTACGGCTCTAATGGCTGCCATGTATCATGGAAAATTGGCCTGCATATAGGAAGGTGCTCCCAGGCCCAGATCTGTAAGACAACGACTCCTGTCGCAATAGTACGAGCACCCTGATACATGATCTCATGCATCTCATGATACATCTGTGCGAGCATGCACTCTCCCCATCCAAAAGTGACTACAGGCACATCCAACATATTTTGGAGCATAACACCCCAGCCACACTCTAAACTGTGCTGACCATGATCGGGAACCAGATGGCAGCTCAGAAATAGTGCAAGAACAACTGCCAAGGGATAATCTCGGCCATAAGTCTGTATCAACTCCTCCCAAGAGATGGCTCGGCCCATCACCAAATCATCCTGAAAGATGGCTCTCAAAGCCTGTGTACCATCTCTCGACTGCGTGCAATACTCTACATGCGCTCCATGGAACGACACTCTCAGAATCTGGTATACATCCTCCGGAGTCACCGTCATCTCTTCTTGTGGCAAATGAAAAGTATTCGTCTCTGAATGAAAACGCTCAACTAGGGCTCCAATTAGTCTGTGATTTACCCAAATATCAGGTACATCACACAGATATGTCAATCCTAGCCCATCAATGTGGGCCCCGTCGGCATCTGATAATCTCTGCAATAGCTCACCCATGATAGGATGATGGGATTTGAAACAGATGTCTGGGAGATTGACCTACAAAGCAAGTGACACAATTGATCAGTACCTCAATAATGATGATTTTTCAAAGCAAAAGACAACAAATGCAGCTATAGATCTATTCTACACACAGTTTAAGATATGACAATTGGTTGACTCTGCGACGCAAGAAAAATGACAATTTTGATTTTTACTAGTTTCCCATGCGAGAAAACTCTTTTCTCGCGTGAGGAAACTCTTGTCCCTCGCAAGATTTATGGCTTGTGCGAGGCGGGATGTGTTCTCGCGCGAGATTCTAGGAATCTCGCGCGGCGCACGCGCACTCTTCGCGCAAGCGCTGGGGAGGGGCCTGCGCGCGGATCCCCAACCCACGTGAGGATTCAGATTCCTTGCGCGAAAGGCGATTAGGCCCGGCGCGAGGAAACTGTTTCCTCATGTGAGATTTGGCGGGACAAGGTTTAAATAGCCTAAAAACACACTAACACTAAAAATCGATAAATTTTTTGCAGAAATACAAGATCAAGTTATGAGTACTCACAGTTGCATCATACTCCGCTGGTTGGTTGTGCCGTCGGGAGCACTCAAATTGATGTGTGTGCACGGGAATGCTATCAATGTCTGCTGGAGCTCTCACCATCGCTAAAGTCAAAGGTGAATAATGATTTGAAAATGACCCCTTCGGGCCTTATATAGTCTTTGACCTAATTTTTCAAAGTGCTCTATTTTTCGCGAAAGTTGCATCCTTGGGTAAATGGACCGTTCTGAATCCATTTTCGTGATCGAAATCGAAATTTGACACTCCTAAGCAGCTCAAAATTGCATTTTAAAATTTTGGGTCCGACGCGATTGGATGTTTGTGCAGTCATTTTCTGATGTTGTTTTCTTGTCAGGATTATCTCTTGTCATCATTTTCTCAGATTCTGCAATCTTTTCATCAAAGTTAACTCTAGTCATTTCTGGTCAACTGTGGTCAAACCTAATCAACAGGACCTCTCGATCGCTCTAAATTGATTCTTCTCTCTCTTGATCTATCTTTTTCTGCGATTTCTCACTCTCATCATTATGATGTGTCATCTTTCAATTTCGCTCCCAAGGGGGCAAGATGATTGCATCATTGAATCTTTTCGCATTATTCTTGAATCAGTCTGATCTGAATCAAATCCCCATCGCTAGGGGCATCTCATCACTTGGGGCATATTCAATTTTTCATACCTTATGGTCAAAATTGGATATTCCATGATCTCACATCTTGTCATCTATCTTTCTAGGTATCTAAGCAATCTAACTTGGATCCTCAAGCATCAAGCTTCATTCTAGAGAAGGCTCTTGAAATCTCATTGGGTATTGGGGCAATCTAACCCTAATTCCTGAAAGTTATGCTTCATTCTGAAGATGACTCTCAAAATCTCTTTAGACCATTATCTAGGAAATCTAACCTAGATCTCGGAGGGCTAACCTTCGTATTGGGGCAATCTAACCCTGATTCTGGAGATAGTCCTAGATCTTCATCAGCTATTAGCGAACGTTGGGGCAATCTAACCCCGATTCTGATCTTCTCTCAGATGATTCTGCTTCTTAATCTGATCGGTGTCTTGGCAACCTAACCTAGACTTCTGAAATCTTCTTCTTCACTTCAGACTGTTCTTTGAATCAATGCGCTATTCACACATCAATTCAAAGAGGGGCAAAATGTAACACCCCAAAATTGGCACCTAATAATTCCAATCAATTTTGGTGCATTTCTTCAATTTTTCTCATCTTTGAAGTCCTATTGTACTAGGCAAATTCTTCTCTTAATTGACTTTAATTGACTGAGTTTCAAATGCAGAAAACCCAAATTTGCATAAATCGGACATTATATTTAATTCCTAAAGTATCAAGGTTTATTAGCTAAAAATCCCTATGATTAATTGATTTAATTCTAAAGTCCTAAGTGCTTTTAAATTAAATTAATTCCACCCCCTTTAGCTAATATACA
>MU224127.1:1256531-1278499 GCA_018584345.1 Thuja plicata
TATATATATATATTGAACAAATTTTTATTAGCAGATTGTATTAAGTACTTACAAATCAATATCTATAAATGAACATGGGTAGATTGATTTCATAAGCATTAAGCAATCATTACCGAATTACTGATATAATGAACAAGATTGTATACTATGATATGAGTTCTTGTATCCTATTTTCCTTGATTGCTCCTTTTCTTTAATGTTGATTTTAAATATATATCTTACCCTTGAATCAAAAGTCATGTTTCCATCTAAAATGTAGCATCTCCTTCGGGTAATTGTTGCATTTTGATAACTAAGTTATTTGTCGTTAACACCTGTGCCTCTTCACTAAAGGCCTATGGTTGCTTAACTATAATTGGGCCTTAATAAAACACATTCCTATTTGTTATTGTTGCATAGAACTTATACATATGTATTGATGCAAGTTTATTAGCTAAATACATTAATTCTTTGGATCAAAATTCATAAAAAAAATAGTGTAGTCTTCATGGTAGGGGCATGATACTTAAGATGATTTGTTGTTCTCTATAATTTAATTAGTTCTACTACTAATCATATCTAAACTTCCGTTATTCTCCACTTATCTTCCCATTTCCTCCAATGACATGTCTTCCCTTTTATATCTTTCAATGGAGGTAGTCGCAACTCTTCATCTAGCAAGGGATTCAACTCTTAAACTAATTATGGGGTTGGCCCTAGAAAATAGCCTATTAATCCTGGCCAGTCCTTAAGTGCATGGTGGTTTATATAACTAATTATCATGCTACCCTATATAAATTACTTTATTATTAATCAGGTCAGGCATACTTAAAAGAGTGTTGATTTATTGAATTTTCATTAATTATTCTACCTAGGGTTATTTGTAAGGTTAGCTTTCTTTGAGTTTCTATCGATTTATATCCCCAATGTCATCTATTAAAGTTGTGATCTATCTTTCAGGGAAAGGGCATGACACATACATAGTAGGGTGAGGGATGTCTGGGAGAATAGGAAGCTCAAAGACATGGGGCTTCAACTTTTGAAAATAGGTGTCTTTCCCTTTCCTATGTCAAGCATAGTAAAAGGAATAGATGGAGCCACAAGAGATTGCGTGGTCTTTGAAGGGAAAGGAGGTCTGCTTTTAGGAATAGACTTGCCCTTAGCTCCTAACAAAGGAGTAGAGGACAAAGCTTGTTGCAACACCAAAACAAGCTAGGAAGGAACAATAAATGTAGGACGGGATAAAGAAGCTACAGGTTGGACCAATGTTGATGCTAAATCCCTAGTTTTGTACTTTTAATTTAAGCTTTATAGTTTAAATCACCATAAGGTAATAGAGGTCCACTCAGAGATGGCCAAAAATGGTCAAGAGAAAAGCCACTACACTATACTAGTTTCTTTTATCGAGTGTCCTAGATAGTGTGCATTGTTCCCTCATGAGGAAATCTTAAATGATTGTTCACCACTGAGGGTACTACATCCTTGGAGATCAATCAGGGTATACCTAGCTTTACTCAAAATAGGTCATACTTAGGGATGACAAAAAAATATAGTTTAGACTATCTTGGGTCCTACATGGACTGACAAGGCAGTAGATGTCATAGGGCAATAGAAAAATCATCATGTAATTAAATAGTGGACAAAAAGTTGTTGTACCTCAGCCTATGTAGTCCATTGATAAAGAGGGCCTATGTTGTGATTATGTAACACCCCGCCAGGAAACCCAAGAGAAATTAACCTAAACATGATACTAAGTTGATGGAATAATTTTTTTTAAGTTTAAACAATATAAATGTGGAAGAAAGAACAACATGAGATAAACATGCATTAAAGGATATAAACATAGTTAACAATCCCAAGGGTTCCATGATGTAGAGTTACTTTAAGTTAACTAGTCTACTAAGAACAACCATAAGGTAACTAACATACAAATATATTACAATTGAGTCACAAGATACAATTCTATATGATAAGAGAAAATATACAAATGATACAACATGATGTACATAATAAACCATCATCCATTGCATGATTCGTAGGGTATATAATAATGAATCATAATACATAACATCTCCTGAATGGATGTCACAAGAAATACTGATAGGATACAAAGTATGCATCTCATAAGTACAATGAACAAGTTCCAATGAAGACAAGAAGATAGTAATATCAACGAGGATCATCCCATAGAGTCTTCGCTAAAGGGGCAATACAATACCATGTGCATTCATATTGGGGGATTTAAAATGGGAAAAAAGGGGGCATCATATTTCCTAAATAGGGAGGAGGGGTTTTTTTAGGGTAGGGGGTGAAGGTTTATATAGGAAAATGGGTGTGGGGTGTATTGGGTGGGTATTGGAGGGGGTGACAAAAAAGGAGTTTGGGGTAATGTTTTTTGAAAATAGGGGGATTCTTTAGTATGTCACGAACACATGTGCTATGATTCAGGCTCACTAAGTCAAGCCCTCGTGGATCATCCAAGAACATGAACATGAACGTCGGGTCTCAATGGTAAATAGATTAACTACCACCAGACCTCATGGAACCCTGAGGTCCATCCCATCGTGCTGAGGAGATAAACACCAGACCCACACAAACAGGTACACAAAAGAAAGAAAGAATAATGCAAGGATACATCGATAAAAGACCATAACACCAACAAAAAGTATATATATAAGATCCTAGAATCTTTGTACCACAACATTATCTATGCAACACTAGGGGAACAAGACACACGTAGGAAACCTAAGATGGATATGGGAAGTGTCATCACATGGTCATCTACTTGAGTTACCACTGGAATGGTCACTCTAGACCTCGGACAATGTAGTTATGGCCAAATTTTCCCCAATAGATATGGTCCAACCATGCAACAAGAGTCAACAAAATGGAAACAACAAACTCATAAACAACAATAGACAATCAAAATGCTATAATAGATCTTTGTATTATCATAGAATAACATATTTACATCACATTGGTTTGCAATATGTGTATTATAGAATTTCAACATACATGCTTGATTACAAAAAAAATCTATATCTAAACCCTAATGCTAACCTTCCAAGGTTGTCTCCTAAGAATTTCCATCTGCCACTCCCTAAACAAAGATCAAGAGCCTCAATATATAGAGCCTTCGCAACTCATTAGTCGGCCAAATCAATTACATTTTCCAAAAACAAGAAAACATAATACAAAAATATAGGTTAGGACCTAAATCATAAATTTATCTCAATGCCAAGATGTATAAATGACACAAGATCCAAGAGAGACATTGAATAAAGATCCAAGAACATTGGGATATGAGTCACCAAGCTTCATCGATCATGAAATTGCTTCACAAGATCGAAAAACTTCAACTGACCGTTAGAACATGAAGAACACTTTGAACTTACCATGAATCTTTAATATCTCCACAACTATGTATCCAAATAAGGTGTGAACCCATACATAATTAAATCATGATCTCCAGAACAAACCCTAAAGTTCATAACAACTAATGATCTAAAACCAAGGAGCACTACTAGAAACACAAAACTGCTAACAAAACAAAACTAAGAATAGACTGAAAGGGGAATACTTTTGGGTGATGCAAGATTTCCAATGACCCAAGGATGATGAGTAGAAAATATTCCATAAGATAAACTTATGAACATTTGACAAGATGTTGGACATAAATCCCTTGCTCATTATTGATCCAAATATCCTCTTTGTTTGCAACTTTCTGCCTCTGCAATTTTGGTCCATCTTCTGTCAAATCCATCAACTTACTTATCTCTACACTTTCTCTTTCATATCTCACATCTATACAAGATTGTTTACCACCATCTCCTTTCTTTCACACAATTGATTTACTAGTGCTATAAGACTTCATCTAATCAGTAACCAATTTCTTCTTCTACTTCACTTTACCCTTCTTATAGTTTGATACCAACTTATTCTCTGGTCTTCCTTGAAGATCCTTCTTTTGATCCATACCAACCTCTGTATTTTTCTTCTTTGAACAGTATCTCTTTACCATGCTCAGATTCCTATCACTTCTCCCATCTGTCTCCATTAAGGGAACCAAAGTAAATTTATGTCCATCGTTCTCTATTGTAACCAAATTTCTTTTGCAATCATGAATAAATACCCTATCATATTGTCAATGTCTACCCAATAGAACATAAAAATTACTCATAGATACCACATCACATAATACCTCATCTTTGCACGGTCCAATGCTAAAGTTGACCAAACACTGCTCTTTCACCTCCACCTTATGATAATCTAAAAACCAAATTATCCCATAAGGACAAGGATGTTTAAGCATCTTTAATCCAAGCTTATACACCATCTCTTATGATACCAAATTATCAATACTACCACTATCCATAACAACTTTACAATATTTACCACATGATTTTCAAACAGTCCTAAACAAATTCCTCCTTTGTTAAGGTTCAGGCTCTTTCTCACTCAACATGATTCTCCTAATTATAAGAAATTATCCAATCTCAGGTTCTGCTATACCTTCTACAAGCTCATTAGTAGTCTGATCCTCATGTGCCACAAGATTGTGTCTACCCAATTTCTTACTAGATCCTTCAAAACATTCAAAATATATGTCCTATGCCACCACATTTGAAACAAGTACCCTTGAAATCCTTGCTATCATTTTGTCTCCTAAGTGTCCTCTAATCAAGTTCTACTTTAATGGTTTTCTTCTCTTTTCCATTGCTACTTTCATGCTTCTCCTTTCCTCTAGGGTTACCCTATCTTCTCTTCAACTTATCTTTCACTCTCAAAGCATCTTGATAAGCATCCTCCACTATAGAAATCCTCAACATACTTAGCTCATCCTAAATATTAAATCTCAGAAAATAAATATTCCTAGCCACCTTCTCCTTAGATACCCATCGATGTTCGTATCTAACAATTATCTTATAGAACTCTTCATTGTATCCTTCACACTCATGTCTTTCTGCTTCAAGTTCTGCAATTTATTGAACAATTCTAATTCATAATCCTCAGGGATGAATTTATCCTTTAATCTAGTAACTATCACCCTCCATATAGTGATTTCCATTTCCCCATGTTCCTCTCTATCATTATGCAATTCTTTCCACCATAAGGTAGCATGACATTTCAACTTAGTCTATGTTAACCTAACCCTTTATGGATCTCTGATATCTTCAAGCTCAAAGTACTCTTCTAGCACTCCAATCCAATCTATCAAATCCTTAGGATGCAATGAACTAGTGAAAGTAGAAACATCCATCCTATGACTTTTACTTGTTCCATAGCCCTCAACAATCTTTCTTCATCTACAGGGATCTCAGCATCTACAGTCTCAAGATCTTCAACAACTTCCTCATATTCCTCTTCAGTCTCAAGATTCCTTTGCAATCTAGTCAATATTTATTTTTTATCTCATTTCTCATCTCATATATGAAGTCCTCCATCATTTTTTCTAGCCTTCTAGGATTCATCCTTCTAGGTGACATCTTTCCAATCCTCAGGGACAACTGCCTCAACTTTGATGATCTAATTACAAGGTGCTAATTGCCTCTCACTCGAAAATCTATCAAACACACTTGCAACATGCCTCCAAATAGATGATCTCTTCACCCTTTATATGCCTTCAACAGTCCAAACAAAGTTCTCAACCAGAAACAATTTCCTCAGTGATCCCCTTGCACAAGTCCTCTGCAATTGCGAGTCAGATATTCACTCTACAACCTCACAATAAACACAACTAGGGATTCACAAGTTTAGGGAATCAATCTTCTAACATAGGAACATCAACCTTGATCTAATACCACTTGATGGAGTCATGGTCAAAGTTTTCCCAATGGAGATGGTCCAACCATGTAGCAAGAGTCAACACATGATGGAAGTGCTCTAAGGTGTGCTCACACAAGCTTGCTAAGGACTCCACTTGCCCCAATATTCTTAGGATCCCAATCTCTATCAAACATAATATCCTAACTCCACTCCAAGAGTTAGTCTTCTTATGTTTAACCTTGAAGGACAACTACCAATAGTTTTATCTCGATTCTTCTCTCTAGATTAGAGGATTCTAGGCACAAATCCTTCATACCAACTTCACCAATGCTGCAAGGGTCATATTCAACATTAAATCACTCCTTTTTCATCCTTAAAACTCCATTGGAATGGTTCTTCAATCCCTAATTAGTTGAGTTCCAAAATAACTCTCTGTTTTTTCCTATTAGGCCTAATTGTCCAATTATGCCTATCCAGAGGGTTTTCTGGATTCTTTCCAAAAACTTGCAAATAACCCAAAAAACAAACCTAGGATCCTGATACCCTTTTCAAAGACCTAAAATATTTTCAAGGTCTTGGGCTCCCAATTCACCCGTACACCAGTGTCCTAAAATGTAGGGCAAATAGGGCTATTTTGGATCTTCACGAGCAGTCTACTGATTTCTACTTAGAAATCCATCTCAATGGATTGTAAAATACCTTAGCTCAAAAATAGGGATCTATAGGACACTAAAGCTTCAGAAACCACACTTGGTTTATATCTCTCACACACACCCTTTCTTTTTCATTCAAACTTATCTATGGCATTCACCTAACCGGACAGTCATTACTCACCTAGGGAATGGATTTAAAATTAGCTAAATAGTTTTCTAGGCCTCCTACTTGAGTATGTACACTATATAGAGTCTCCCCTACCATATTCATCCACCCTTTTAAGATTTCCATTGTTGGATTCTATGGGGGAGCCATGAAACTAAAAATACCTAGACTGTACCAGCAACTACACTAATTCCTAAACAATTTACTAAGTCTAACTAATCAACTCAAAAAAACTTGATCATTGAATGGAAATGTATTATATATACTCCTGCTACACATATCCAACACTGTATCAAGCTTTTCAATCCATCAAAACACTTCTACCATCCAAGAAAGTCGATTGTTATAGAAAACCAGAACACTATCTTCTATTCACATTCAAAACATACAATACATTATCCATCCCTCGAGAAATGAGACACAAGGTTTCTAAAGATGACTCCTCCATGTTTTTAGGCCACTAGAATTCATTTCCCCTCCCTACTTTTAAGGGAATCAAAAGTTGTCGATGTTGCATGCAATATTTGCAAAATTGCAAATGTTGTCATGACAACATTTTAGCATCTTTTTCATTAATGATGCAAAATAAATTTTATGACCTCTATCTCATATCATTCAATGAATAAACACCTTTGAGGAATTTTTAGGCACTTTTCACACCTTTCCTAAGTCTATAAAATTTTAAAACCATATTTCCCACTTTAGGCCTAAACTAAGGATTAACAACTTAGAAAGCAAACTAAACTAAACTAGATTGGATTGAGTACTAACTACTAATCCATCTAGTCACACACATTGCAAGACCCTCTAAGGTAAAAATTTAAAGTCACTGACTTGGCTAGAGTCAGTTACAAGCCAAAATTGGACTAATACCTTAGGGAGAGCCTAGGTGCTCCTACACCATCCTCCCCAAATGAAAAAACTTCAATCCACCCTTGGATTGAGTAAGTTGGGATCGATGTCCAACTTTTTGAAACTCTCCTTGACCCAAGTTGCATCTGCATCACTTTTTCCATGCCATTTGACCAAGCGTTCTTTGTATCCCTTCTTTCTTGTCTTCTTGTAGACTCTGGAATCCAGTATGTGTTCTGGCTTCTTGATTGGTGCACATGGTAAATGTAACTCCTCCACCTCCTGTATGACCTCAGTCAAAATTTGATCTGGATCTGGTATTGTCCCTTTGTGAAAGACTAATTCTGCTACATTAAACATTGGAGAGAGACCAACATCCTCTAGAAGTTCCACCTTGTATGCATTTGTACCATATTTGGCTAGTATGCTGCATGGACCAATTCTACTCATTTGAAGCTTATGTGGCACTCCTTTCTGCAACCTTGCCTTGTTGAGATGGACCATCACCAAATCCCCAACTTGGAATTGGACATCCCTCTTTCTCTCATCCACCTTGCTCTTAATCTTCTCTGTATTTTTAGTCAATGTTTTCCTCACTGTCTCATGGACCTCTTGCATAGAATTTGAAAAGTCTTCAGCATAGACACTTCCCTTGGCTCCATCCTTCAGATATCTAAGCTCAAATATGCCTATGGGGTGAAGGCCATAGACTATCTCAAAAGGACTCTTACCAGTAGTCCTATTCACAGTGTCATTATAAGCATACTTTGCTTGCCCAATGAGTTGGTCCCAAACTTGACCATACTCCTTAGTTAAACATATTAGGAGGTTACCAAGACTCCTATTTACTACCTCAGTTTGGCCATCAGTTTGAGGATGGTATACAGATCCAAAAGATAAGTTGGTCCCTAGCTTTTGCCATAGAGTCTTCCAAAAATGACTCATGAATTTGGTATTTCTATCTGATACTATGCTCAATGGTAAACCATGTATTCTGACTACCTCCTTGAAGAATAGGTGAGCTATCTGACTGGCATCATGGATTGTCTTGCAGGGTACAAAGTGTGCCATCTTACTGCATCTATCCACAATAACATAAAAGCTATCCATTCCCTATTTTGTCTTGGGAAATCCCACTAGAAAATCCATGCTCAAACATTCCCATGGTCTGGTTGGAATGGGGAGAGGCTGGTAAAGCCCTACATTAGAAGATGTACCTTTTTCCTTTTGATAGATAACACAACTCTCTACATACTTCTTAATTTCCAAATTCATCTTGGGCCAAAACTAGAATCTCTGAACTAATTCTTGGGTCTTATTGATACTAAAATGTCCACTAAGTGCACCATTGTGCTTCTCTTGAATCAAATTTTCTCTTATATACCCTCTATGAACATACAAATGACTTCCTTTAAACAAAAGATCACTCTACAAAGTATATTCAGAGAATTCATTATGAAAATGATTCTTGTATTCTTGACATACCTTGTAAATGTTTGCAAAGTCTCCATCCTCTGCATATAGATCTTTGAAGCTCTCAATTCCCATTCTCTGCAAGTGTATCTCTTGTACTATCAGGGCTCTTCTACTTAAGGCATCTACTACCTTATTATGCAATCCCTTCTTGTGCTTAATTTTGGAGGTGTAGTCTTGCAGGTATTCCGCCCACTTCATGTGTTTATGACTGAGCTTATCTTGTGAATTAAAGAAACTCAGTGCTTGGTTGTCTGAAAAGACTACAAAATCCTTTGGAAGAAAGTAGTGCCTCCACTTCCTCAAAGCTTGGACTAGAGCATACATCTCTAAGTCATAAGAAGAGTACTTCTTCGTGGCTTCACTTAGTTTTTCAGAGTGAAAAGCCATTGGTCTTCCCACTTGACTCAAGACAACACCAATAGCTACATTTCTAGCATCACATTCCACTATGAATAGCTTCTCAAAGCTTGGAAAAATCAAGATTGGTTGAGTAGAAATCTTCTTATTTAACAACTCAAACCCATTGTTATCTTGTTCATTCCATACAAACTTAGTTTTCATTCCAACTTTGATAGTATCAAGCAGAGGAGCACAAATTGCACTGAATTGCTTTATAAACTTCCTATAGTACTGTGCTAAGCCATGAAAACTTATTGCCTCAGTTGCTATCCTTGGAGTAGGCGAGTTGATAATGGCTTCCGCCTTACTAGGATCCATCTTTAGATTGCCTTGAGATAGTACAAACCCAAGGTACACTAGCTCTTGTTTCATGAATTCACACTTCTCCAAGTTGATCATCAACTTCTCTTCATGCAGCTTCTTGAAAACTATTTGTAGATGTCTGAGGTGTTCTTCTCTTGTCTTGCTATAGATGAGTATATCATCCAAGTATACTACCACAAATTTGCATATGTAGTCCTTAAGAAATTCATTCATGAGTCTCATGAATGTGGATGGGGCATTGGATAACCCAAATGACATTACAAGCCACTCATAGAGTCCTTATGTGGTCTTGAAGGTTGTTTTCCATTCATCTCCCTCATTGACTCTGATTTGATGGTATCAACTCTTCAAGTCAATCTTTGTGAAAAAATTGGCTTCGCCTAGACAGTCCATTAGGTCTTCTATCCTAGGGATAGGGAACCTATACCTAATGGTTATTCTATTTATTTCTCTGGAATTAGTACATAGTCTCCAAGTTCCTCCCTTTTTTGGGGCTAAGACAATGGGTATGACACAAGGGCTAATACTTTTCCTAATAAGACCTTGGCTTAGGAGTTCTTGGATCTGTCTAGCTATTTCCCCATTTTGTTGAGGAGTAATTTTATAAGCTTCCTTATTGGGAAGGGTAGCTCCTGGAATGAATTCTATTTGGTGGCTTATAGTCCTCTTAGGGGGTAGGGTTGATGGTTGTCCATAGCTAACAATTCCTTCATACTCCTGCAACATCTATTGCACTTCCTTTGGAAATTCTGTCTTCTTAACTGTCTTGTTTGCAACTTCTTCTTTTGGTTTCAACACAAGTGCAAAGCCAACTCCCTCTCCTTCTTCTAAGGCTTCTAAGAACTCTTTCTCACTAACCATGATAAAATTGGGGCCAGATGATTTCATTTCTCCATCATCCAACAGTGACTGTATTTTGAATGTCACATTGTCCTTTTTGGAAGAATATGAATTCTTTGCTCGATCATGAATGGACTATTGGTCAAATTACCATGGTATACCTAGGAGTAGGTGACATGTGTCCATAGGTAGCACATCACATTATACTTTGTCCTTATACCTCCCAATTGAAAAATCCACCCAAGCTTGTTCATTGACAAGGACATGTTGTCCTTTGTTTAACCAAGTGACTTTATAAGGATTGGTGTGAGGTATCCTTTATATTTTCAACTTACTGACTGCCTCTTCTGACACTATGTTGTCAGTAGACCCTGAGTCTATAATGAATCTACAAAATTTTCCATTCATCTTGCATTTTACTCTAAACAGTGATCTCGTTTGACTAGGCTCCTCTTTTACTAGCTCCTTAATCAAAGTTCTCCTCATCATTATATTTTCACCTTCTTCTGACTCTAAGGGTACTTCAGGATGTTTACCTCCACCACTAGTATTTTCTTGAACATAATTCACCATTTTATCACTTCCTTGGGAAGTAATGCCTTTCTCTGGACACCTATATGCAGGATGTCCCATCTGGTTGCAGTGGTAACATTCATGTTGGAAAAGAAGTTACCACTACCTTGACTAATGCCTCTTCCTCTATTGTTAGAGTTCCTTCCTCTATTTGAATTACTCCCGTTGGAGCTTCCCTCTTTCTATTCAGTAAACTCGGTCTCTCCTTGACCTTTTGGCTTAGAACTTCTTCCACCATATCCACCTCTCTGTCCTCTATTGTCTCTTCCTCTACCTCTTCCTCTGGTAGTTCTAGAGTCTTGTTTCTTTCTCAGCTTCTCTTCAACCTTGATAGCAATTTGGTGGCACTTATGAATGGTGTCTGGAGTCAAGAGACTCATCTCATCTTGTATGGTCCATTAAAGACCATTAAGGTATCTTGCTACCTTCACTTTCTCATCTTCTGCAACTCTAGACCTCACACAAAGCGTCTAAAATTCTTCAGTATAGGAGTTTACATCTAGGTCTTTATGTCTTAAACTTTGTCTTCTTTTATGTAGTTGGATTTCATAATCCTTAGGGATACAAGCATCTCTGATTTTTGCAACCATAGCTTTCCATGTGGAAATGGGCTTCTTTTCTTCCTTCTCTCTCTCATCTTGAATGAATTTCCACCAAGTGAGTGCAGACCCTCTTAGTTTGGCTTTAGCAACTTTCACCATTTGAGCCTCAATGATGCCATCACACTGAAAGTGATTTTCTAGTCCTTCTATCCAATCTAGGACTATCTCTGGTTCCATCTTTCTAGTAAAGATAGGAAATCCTTCTAGTGCTTTACCACTCATATCCTTTATATCTTTCAATAATGGTTCCTTAGTAAGGACAGGGTCAGCTTCATGTACTTCATCATATATGGAAATCTCCTTGCCTTTCCCTTCAACCTTATCCTTTACTTCTTCTGCTTTCACATCAACATCATCTACCTTTTTCTCTAGTTGAGCCAATCTATCTATGAGCATCCTATTTTCCACTTCTTTCTCATCTACCTTCTTAGCCAACTCTGCATTGGTCACCATTTTAGACTCTCCTACTGACTCTTCTGGTTGAAACATTAACCACAAGCCTGATCAAAGAAGCTCTAATACCAATCTAGTGGAATTGCTCCAAGGTGTGCTCACACAAGCTTGCTAAGGACTCCACTTGTCCCAATCTTCTTAGGATCCCAACCTCTCTCCTAGGACCCCAATAGTCTCAAGTCTCCAAGCCTAAGACTATCCAAACTTCACTCCTAGATTTAGTCTTCTTGTGTTTAACCTTGAAGGACAACTACCAGTAGTTTTATCTCAATGCTTCTCTCTAGATTGAAGGATTCTAGGCACAAATACTTCATGCCAACTTCAAAAATGCTACAAGGGTCATATTCACCATTAAAACACTCCTTTTTCAGTCTTCCAACTCCATTGGATTGGGTCTTCAATCCCTAATTAGTCGAGTTCCAAATTATCTCTCTGTTTGGTCCTATTAGGCCTAATTGTCCAATTAGCCCTATCCAGAGGGTTTTTCTAGATTCTTTCCAAAAAATTACAAATAACCCCCCAAAAAAACCTAAGATCCTGATACCCTTTTTGAAGACCTAAAATATTTTCAAGGTCTTGGGATCCCAAGTCATCCGTACACTAGTGTCCTAAAATGTAGGGCGAATAGGGTTATTTTGGCTCTTCACAAGCAGTCTACTGATTTCTACTTAGAAATCCATCTAAATGGATTGGAAAAGACCTTATCTCACAAATAGGGATCTATAGGACCCTAAGGCTTCAAAAACCACACTTGGTTTATATCTCTCACTCACACCCTTGCTTCTGCATTCAAACTTATCTCTGTCATGCACCTAACTGGACAATCATTGCTCACCTAGGGCATGGATTTAAAATTAGCTAAATGGTTCTCCAGGCCTCCTAATTGATTATGTACACTGTACAGAGGCTCCCCTACCATATTAATCCACCCTTTGAATATTTCCACTTTTGGATTCTATGGGGGGAACCACAAAACTAAAAATCACCTAGACTGTACCAACAACTACACTAATTCCTAAACAATTTACTAAGTCTAACTAATAAACTCAAAAAAATGTGATCACTGGATGGAAAATTATTATATCTACTCCTACTACACAGATCCAACATTGTATCAAACTTTTCAATCCATAAAAACACTTCCACCATCCAAGCAAGTCGATTGTTACAGAATACCAGAACAATATCTTCTATTCACTTTCAAAAACTTACAATACATTCTCCATCCCTTGGGAAATGAGCCACAAGGTGTCTAAATATGCCTCCTCCATTTTTTTAGGCCACTAGAATTCATTTCCCCTCCCTACTTTGAAGGGAATCAAAAGTTGTCGATCTTGCATGCAACTTTTGCAAAATTGCAAATATTGTCATGACAACATTTTAGCATCTTTTTCATTAATGATGCAAACTAACTTTTATGACCTCTATCCCATATCATTCAATGAATAAACACCTTTGAGGCATTTTTAGGCACTTTTCACACCTTTCCTAAGTCTAGAACATTTTTAGACCATATTTCCCACTTTAGGCCTAAACTAAGGATTAACAACTTAGAAAGCAACCTAAACTAAACTAGATTGGATTGAGTACTAACTAGTAATCCATCTAGTCACACACATTGCAAGACCTTCTAAGGTCAAAATGTAAATTCACTAACTTGGCTAGAGTCAGTTACAAGCCAAAATTAGACTAAGACTTTAGGGAGAGCCTAGGTTCTCCTGCACCAACACAGTGGAAATAAAAAACCCAGGAACAAGAATTGACAATCAACATGCTATAATAGATCTTCACATTATTATAAAAGAAGATATTTACATCACATTTCCTGCAACATGCATATTAAAGACTTTCGACATACATGTCTGATTATAATATAAATATATATCTAAAACCTAATGCTAACCGTCCAAGGTTATCTCCTGAGAACTTCCATCTACCACTCCCTAAACAAAGATCGAGAACCTCAATATATAGAGCCTTCATGAATCATAAGTAGGCCAAATCAATTACGCATTTTCCAAGAACAAGAAAATGTAATACAATAATATAGGCCACGACCGAAATCATAAAGATCTCAATGCCAAGATATAGAAATGTTGCGTGATCCAAGAGAGACATCGACCAAAGATCCAAGAACATCAGGATATGAGTCACCAAGATTCGTTGATCAATTTTATTTCATTGATCAAGAAATTGCTTCACGAGATCAGAAAACCTCAACTAACCGTTAGAACATGAGGAACACTTTGAAATGACCATGAATATTTAATATCTTCATAGTGAAGTATCCAAATGAGTTGCAAACCCAAACATAAGTAAATCATGATGTCTAGAATAAACCCTGAAGTTCATAGCATCTAACGATCCAAAATCAAGGAACACTACTAGAAACACAAAACTGCTAACAAAACTAAACTAAGAAAATTTTGAAAGAGAAATATTTTTGGGTGATGAAATATTGTCAGCGATCTAAGGATTATCCTACATCACCGGACCCTCAATCATACCTAATGAAGAATTAGTAATCATTTCAAGAAGATAAAAAAAATAATCATGCCAAATCACTACGTCCCCTAGATGGTAAAACATCTCCTCGCACTCCCATCCTTACCCTAAACTAGCACTCAAGGCATGGGTGAGGCACATAGAACATCTTATTAATTAATTTCAAAATCCTATTATGTATTAATTTATCACTTATTAAGCTACTTACAATGAGTTGGCTTGGTCAATTACTTGTGGGCCCTGGTCTCCATTATAAGCCACTTCCTCTCTATACACCTAGATAACCTACCCTAAGCTCTAGATCAAATAAACATCATAATGATACAATATTCCTCAATTTCATTCCTTCTCATAATAGGAACACATTGGTTCTCAATTAACCATAAACATCGTAAAGTACTAACAATAATGATCAAGCATGAATATGAACTCAACTCTGAACAACGTCAGATAACTAATCATAACAATAACACATGCACTAAGAAACACATCGCATGCCTCTATTATATCTAATCCTTAAGCCAAACTTAATGCTACCCATACTGACAATCAAACACAACCAAAACTCCAATAATAAACACATCAACATTTAAATTCTCATCAAATAATATTTGATTAAAATATCATTAAATTATTCTTATTATTTTATCTAAAAGAATTCCTGTGTATGGAAATTTTTTATTTTTATTTTTCTAAAAAAAGAATACCACTGCATGCAAATTCCAAAAAGAATATTTCATTTTTTTTTTTTTTCTAAAAATCGAATATTATTGCATGCAAATAAATATATCTTTCTTAAATAACAAGCAAATAAACATATCTTCCTTAAATAACATGCAAGTAAACATATCTTCCTTAAATAATATACAAGTGAATATATCTTTCCTAAATAACATGCAAGTGAATATACCTTTCCTAAATAACATGCAACTAAAAATATCTTCCTTAAATAGCATGCAAGTGAATATATCTTTCCTAAATAACATTCAAGTGAATATATCTTCATTAAATAACATGTCAGTGAATATGTCTTTCCTAAATAGCATGCAACTAAATATATCTTCCTTAAATAACACACAAGTGAATATATATTTCGTAAATAACATGCAACTAAATATATCTTCTTTAAATAACATGCAAGTGAATATATCTTTCTTAAATAACATGCAACTGAATATATCTTCCTTAAATAACATGCAAGTGAATACATCTTTCCCAAATAACATGCAACTGAATATATCTTCTTTAAATAACATGCAAGTAAATATATATCTTTCCCAAATAACATGCAATTGAATATATCTTCCTTAAATAACATGCAAGTAAATATATTTTTCTCATTAACATGCAAGTAAATATATCTATCTTTCAGACATTCAGATCTATATTTTTACATGCATACATATATTTCTATTTTAAAAGCACGTGTGTTTTCTCTGAAAATAAACTCTTTCAAAATCCTCAAAACCATGGAATGCCATAATTGAAAACAAATCAAAGCAAAACCTTTAAAGAAAATCCTAATCAAAATTTTCTTCTAAAATATTCTCTAATATTCTTGATTATCAAAGAAACACATCTTTTTAACAAACGCTCATCATTTACACACAAGTTCTAATCAAACATGAAGAAGACAGTGATTTCAATGGACAACTTTTTAAGGATTTTAAAACCCTACCTTAAATAAAGAAATCAAATACGAAGATGATGAAGACCAAATTCAACCCCAAAACTCCAAATCTTTAAATAAATTCTTTAAACCCCAAAATCGCTAGAAAACTCCTTCAACCTGATTGAATAATAATGATTCCCTAAAATGATCTCTCGAATATATAATGTAGAAAGCCTAGAAAGCTAAGGTTTGAAAAGTGCAACCCTCATCAAAAATAAAACTCAACTCTAAAATTAATAAAATCATTTAATTTAATTTTCAACTCCACTAAAGTTTGAACAAGTGAACTCTTAATTCGAGTTCAACTTTGATTTTATCAATTGCTTTTGCATTCAAAATGCATGATTTAATTTTTAATTAAATTTAAATAAATATCTGAAGCATGATTTTCAAACATGCAACTTTGGAATTGGAAGTATATGTTAAAGTAACTAATTACTTAATTGTACATAAAATATGAATTTTGATTTAATATTAATTAAATTTTCAATTATTATTTTAGACTTTATAATTAAATTATTTAATAAAACAAAGGTATTTAATTAATACTTATTAATTGAATATTCATATATTAATCATTTAACTATTTAGAAGGTAAAATTTATTTTACCTTTATAATTACCCTTAATTAATCTTTTTATCAACAACGTGAAAAAATACAACATAAACCTATATGAACAAATGCATACTAAAACCAACAAATCAAAATGTAACAATCACAACATACTCAAAGAAGGTTCATGAATTCACTTCACCTTGACAAATTCGGATAGGGTACTCAATCAGATATGTGTCCACTCGTAGGACAAATGAAGGTTTATGATTAGGTTTAGGCTTGAATGCTATCTCCCCTCTTTTACCATTGACACATATGTAAGGGCACACTCACTCCAACCAATTTGGGGAAGACGATGTCTGGTACTTGAAAACATGTCATCACAAAGCATATATGGGATCAGTGGGTTAGTAAACTTCATAAATCTCCATAACATCAACATATGAAATAATAATAATCATCTACTCACAACATGATATAACACAATAACTAATAGATCATAATATAACATCATGATACAGTAATGGCATACATCAAAGTATTACCAAAACCAACTGAAACAACCAACACACATACACGCACACACATGAAAAGTGCCCTAAAAGAGTTTGGCATAAAAAAATGAAAATAAAACTATGGGTGGGTATTAAAGATTACATTGACCCTATAGGAAGGATCAACCATAACACCTATGACAATGTTATTGTTAATCTTTGTAGGGATGTAAAGATGAGAAGGCTCTCCATGGAATGATGAGTCATTAGGTGTGAACGTTATGTCCAAAAGCCTCACCTTTTGATCAGTGGAGAGATCAAAGTGATGGAGACCATATTAACATACAGACAATCACTGATGGAGGAGAAGATCTAGAGATGAAATTTGATGAATGAATAGAAAAACAAGATAAATTTTTTTTTTTTATTTTAAAAGTTTAACAAGTTTTAAAAAGGAGGCGACTTAACGTTGGATTCAACAAAATATATAGGACATAAATTGAACCACTACAAAGAGTGCTCGAACCCCTTGAAGAATTGACATCCAACTCTCCACTCAAAGCAACCTTTGAAGCACTACAGTCTCAAAGTTTTCTCAAAAGAAAGATAATGTGCGCATGTGTGTAATTGATGCAAATTAAATGACAACAATATTTAGACTATAGAAAGCAAAAATATAGGTTGTCAAGACTCCTTAATCAACTACACCAGCTCTATATCTAGGATGTATGGGTGGGTCATGGATAACAGTGCAATGTGCAGGTGTCCTACATGGATAAAGCTCTTAGAGCCATACCAGAAAGCATTAAACAAGAAGTGTTTTTTCTATAGACAAAACACACTAAAGTGACTAATATGGAAATGTATATAATAGTAAAGAAATAATTAAAATGACAAGAAACAAGGATAAATACTCACAAAAGGGTCCAACTATGAAGCCTCTAGCACATTCCACACTCTCCTTTACTATACCTGCACACATAAGACCAAGGAAAAAATGTTTGGGTCGTTATGTTTAGAGGTTTGTCATGATCAAACGTCCCTCGTTTTGGTTTTTCCACCTCCGCAAACAACCAAATGATATGATCTTTGATCAAATAGATTAAAGATATAGAGAGAGATGAATAATAAGAACAATAGAAAAATTGATATGCTAAATGTTAGACAATGAAAACAAAGCACCTCGGAAAAGAATCACTTCCCTTTTAACACTAGAAACTCAGAGCTTGCTAGCTTGCTAGATTGTGGAATTGAAAAAATACAAGCAAAACTCTAAAGGACAATCATAAACAAACAAAAACTTAAATTATTAATATTTAATTTGATTGTCTCTCGAAGTTAAAAAAATAACCTACTAAATATGCTTAGTTTATAAAACATTTTACTAAGTACAATATTATATTTCAAACCATATTATTTTCTGTGGCCGCCATCTGAAAGCTGTACTTTAAATTCTAGGTGGATGGAGATATGCAGGTCATTATCACAGAAAAAGTAATTTCAGAGAAAAATGTCTGAGTTGGTAATGATGTACTGCAATTTAAAACCTAGTTTAACTCTCACACTTCCGAAGAGGTGCCCTAAAAATATACGACTCTGAAAACTCCTCAAACGTCAAACGCCATTTAAAACTGTGGCCAATGCGAACGTTCCAGGCAACTTAAGCTCTTCTTCCAAGTAGCTTTAAATCATACAAGAGACAAAGTGTCGGACATATTTTCAGTAGAATATTAAAGCAGCTCAAGCTCAGTTCCAAGGGTCAATCAAACCTGTAATTTGCAATTTCTCATTCACATCTCTGTCAACACCTATAGCTTGACCCTTACATCACATAAGCACCTTCCAATCTTGTAAATCTAATGTCAATGTGTCACTATTATTTGTAGTTTGAAATCTATTATCTTCTCCCTAGTGTTTGGCATAATCATACCAAAATACATCAAATTTCTTCATAATCTAACTAGAGTGACCATCATCGTCAAGATTGTTTGTGCGCGTGACTTTTAGGAGCATTCTTGACTAATGATACAAGTAGATAAAGTGCGGAATGTATTCTTCATAATCCATCTACAGTGACCATCATCGTCATGATTTTTTGTACGCGTAACTTTTAGGAGCATTCTTGACTAACGATACAAGCAGATAAAGTGTGGAATGCATTTTCTTTAGAATTTTAGAGCACCTCAAGCTTAGTTCCAAAGGTCAATCACATCTCTATCAACACCTATATGCAATCTTCATGCTTAACCCCTTGTATCACATTTCTATGTACAACAAACATCTCTCAATCTTATAAATCTAGTGCTATTTGTCACTACTTTTCGTAGTTTGAAGATCTGTTATCTCTTCTTTGCACAATTTGACATAATCATACAAAAATACTTCTTTCAAAATGTCTCTAATCATTTACGCCTTGTGTAGTATAGGCAAGTTTCTTCATAATCTAACTACAACGACCAACATCATTATGATTTCTTCAGCACGTAACTTTCAGGTGCATCCTCAATGAATGATTTATTGCTTAACCACATATTAGCTAGCTCTACTTTTTCTTTGCTTCTCTAGTTTAGGCGACACCTACGAGTCATATAAAACCATTCACTAACTAATCATGAAGGCATACTTTTTTCCTATTAATCAGGACGTGGAATTAGAAAAACAAAATTCTACTAGATCACTATTTTGCATCAATGGTCAATTAAAAACAACAAAAGCTAAATATAATAAAATACAAACAACTAAAAATGAAAATAATACAATCTAGTTTTACCAAAAAAATTGATTAATAATTTTATTGAATTTAAGGATTCGAAGTAAATAGCTAATCTAAGAAGGGAATGATCGTCTAGTGTCATGATGGTTTCTCCAACATTGATTTTGACCCCAACTAGTTCTTACAGTTAGAATGTAGCATCTAATGTACTAAGAGCTCCAAAAAGGCAAGCACGAGGTGATACAAAAAGGTTTTCATTTTTAAAGTATTTGGTTCAACCAAAAATATGTCTTATCATAATGTCCTCATTTCTTTATAAAAGTAGATATATTATCTCCTTATTGCACTATTTGACATAATCATACTAAAATACTTCTATCAACATGCCTCTAATAATTTGCGTCATATGTAGTTAGGCAAGTTTCTTCATTATTTAACTACAACGACCATTGCACTCATGATTTCTTGTGCAAGTAATGTGCAAGTAACTTTTAGGGTGCATCCTCAATGAATAATTAATTGCTTCACCGCATATTAGCTGATTCTACTTTTCATTTGCTTCTTTAGTTTAGGCCACACAACTTAGTTGAATATAAAACCATTCACTGACTAGTAATGAAAAAATACTTTTTCTATTAACCAAATATGGAAATAGAATAATACAAATCTTCTACATCACTTCTTTTCATCAATGTTCAATAAAAATAAGTAAAAACTAAGCATAATAAAACACACACCACTAAACTAAGAATAAAATCGTTACTTTTACCAAAAATATTGTTCAATGTTTTTTTCTCATTCTGAATGTGAATAGCTAATCTAAGAAGAGAATGGTCCTATAGTGTCATCATGGATCCTTCAACATTGATTTTGACCCTAATTAGGTCTTAGATTTGAAATTATGTATCATCTAATGTACTAAGAGACCAAAAAAGGCAAGCATGATGTGATTCAAAAAGGTTTCCATTTTTCAAGTGTTGAGTTCAACCAAAAATATGTCTTTTCATCATGTCTTCAATTTTCTATAAAAGATTGAAGAAAAAAAACCATATTACAAAATATCATGATTATATTTCAAACATGAATGCAATTCAATCCTTGTATAGTTTTCACAATAAATAAAAGAAGATAAAGAGATTTAAATGTCTATCACCGTTCCCTCCTTCTCATATATCAAACTATGTTTTTCAATCAAGCTACCTATCCATGTGAGATTCAAATTAGAAATTTTGCATATATGGCCATTTTAGAATCCAATAAAGCAAAATAAAAAATTAATGGTAAAGTTCGTTCTATCTTAACTTACTCTTACAATGATCAAGTTAATAGAAAAAATCTTGTATCCTATTTAAGAAAATTTAAATTTAAATGCATAAGCATATACTTGCAACAATATTAGAATATTTTTAACACCAAAAATTTATCATGTACCTGTTAGCTCTTTTTCTTGCACCACAACCTTAAGATGACAGTATACTGATTATACTTGAATGCAAACTCCTCTTTAACAAGAGAAAGGCTAATTGCTAAGGTATTTGATCACATTGGGGATACTTATTATCACCTCCTTCATTTTTGAGTTCCACAGACTCAGGCAGGTATTACCTATTAAAGATTACTGATTCTTCAGTCTCTATATTTGGTGGACTAATTCATTCACTGGCTACTTACTTCAAACCTCACTGTAATAACTTATAAAATACCTTGGAGATTGCAATAATTATTTTGAAACAGAGTACTACAAGCCAGGCTATGGTCTTAATAACATAAACCAATGAGACAATCATCCTTCTTCCTTTTACTTTAGGAGGGGTAACTTGTTTGATTTTCTCTTTAAGAAATCAACAAACTCCAACTGTAATCACTGTGAATACAATTGATTTTAAATATATGCTCTGAAAGTAATTGATTTTGAATAGTTTTGAATATTTGGATGATGATGGAT
>MU224127.1:1293432-1306356 GCA_018584345.1 Thuja plicata
TATATATATATATAAGGTCAAGTTTGGATTGAATATGGTGTAAGTAAGAAAGTGAGTTATGTGTTTATGACATGAAATGTGGAGGCAAAATCAGATGGGATTCTAATTAAGGACAAAACATACAGAGCTGCAACAGAATATCCGATCAGTGAGGATCAAGTAATTAAAGCCAAAGCAGAGATCAGAATCAGCCAAGATAGTTGCTTCTCAAAATAGGTCAATCCATTGTTATTCTCTAACAATTGTACCAGTGGTCAAAATCTCTTTAAATAGTAGACTTGACAGTATTTTTTAAATTCTCTCACAAGGTGACATTTCTACATTGAAGTGGTTGAAGACCTCTAATAAGGTCACTCCTTACAGGGTAATTAAATCCTCTAACAGGGTCACACCTAACAGTGTGTTATTGTAACCTTTAATAGGGTTGGCTCCTAACAAGGCTCACTTCAGACGAGTGAAAATAGTGGCTACTTGCAATTGGTGGTTTTTCCCATATTGGGTT
Organism: Thuja plicata; assembly: GCA_018584345.1. Classification (NCBI taxonomy): domain Eukaryota; kingdom Viridiplantae; phylum Streptophyta; class Pinopsida; order Cupressales; family Cupressaceae; genus Thuja; species Thuja plicata. Next base: position 1,293,935 of record MU224127.1, read on the forward strand.
TCCATGTTAAATATTGGTGTTATCTGTGTACATTTTATTTGCTTTATGGTTTATGTTTCTACAATTAATTACTAAAGGATAATCACAGTTAATATCGTAAGATTTTCTATTTTAACTGAGTGAGACTATAATATCTGTGTTTACCAAGCAATAGTGATAAATTTGTTTAAGACATCTAAGGGACTTGGATTTGTTTTTTTGTTAAATGATTCACCCCTCCCCTCTCAGTTACTCAACTCATTTCAAACAATTGGTATCAGAGCATTTGGTTCTTACAGGGAAGGTTTCAAGGCCTAAGCTAAAGATCAGAGATGTCTTACAGAAGGGAGATCCCAAAGCTCAACAAGGACAACTTCACTGCATTGAAATATTTGATGAGGCTACATCTATCTACTATTGGAGACACTAGTTTGCAATTCCTAGATCACAAGTATGTGGAACCGTTGAGACCTATGTCTATGGAACAGATGGTAGACATGAAGCATCATAACATATAGATGATTGATATTGCTTCTTCACTCAGCTATTCCAAATTTGATGAAGTAAAGTACTGCCCTACTACCTATTATATGTGGAAGAAACTACATGATATACATGGAGGAGATGACAATGTAAAGAGAGTCAAAGTAGAAAGTATCAAAGGTCAGTTTGATCTGATGAAAATGAAAGAAGGAGATGACATTACAAACTACAGTGAAAGAATCAAGAAAAGTCTCAGTGAAATCAGAGCTATCGGTGGAGTAATTGAAGACAAAACAGTGGTCAACAAGGTATTGAGAACTTTACTTCCTATCTATGCAATTAGAGTTTGAACTATTCAAGAGATGAGATGCAGTAATGATGTAACTCTAGATGGATTGGTTGGAAGACTTACAAATTTTGAGTTAGACAACTTTGACAATTATTCTCCTAATCCTAGCATTTTTGAGTCTACATTCAAAGCTAAATTAAACCTTGGAAAGATGAAAGGAAAATAGATTGACAGTGATAGTGATGATGATTCTAATGATGAAGATCTGGAAATCATTGAAGCATTACTTGCAAAGAGAGATGCAAAAGGAAAAGGACAGTACAAAGGAAGAATACCATTGATTTCCTTTTCATGTGATGAGGTTGGTCACATTGCTGCTAAGTGTCCAAACAAGTAAGACAAAGGTGAGAGAAAGTTCAACAAGTACAAAGGCAAGAAAGGTTTCAAAAGCTATAAAATCTACAAGGACAAAGGTAAGAAATCATGTTATATTGCTTAAGATTCTGATAGTGATGAAGATGAAGATGAAATGGTTTACATTGCTATTAAGGACGACTCAGACAATGAAGATAAGGAAAAGACTACACTTCACCCTCATATTAGTAGGAATGACACTTGGATAATTGATAGTGGCTGTTCTCACCACATGACTGGTGATAAAAATAAATGTGAACATATTGAGCACGATGGTGGTGGGAGTGTTAGTTTTGGGAATGTTGAACCCTGCTATGTGAAAGGTAAAGGTTGTATTTCTCTAATTGAAGGAATCAAATGTGATAATGCTTATTGGGTTGTAGGACTAAGGCCTAATCTACTAAGTGTGGCACAACTAAATAACATTGGTTTCAAGCTAGAATTAATTATGGTAATTCCAAGCTCCTAGATGGTAAGGGAAACCTAGTTGGAACTGGCAGGAAAACAAAAGGTAATCTATTTTATCTTGATCTCAATGAACGTTCATGTTTTATGGCACAAGTAGAAGAAAGTTGGTTATAGCATAAAAGGTTGTGTCATGTGAATTTTGATAACCTAGTCAACATAAGAAATAACAAAAGAGTATGAGTTATTCCTATTTTGAAGAAACCTAAATTGGCAATATGCAAACAATGTCAAATTGGGAAGATGGGCAAAACTAGTTTCAAGAGAAAGAATTACAATACATAAGAAGTCCTGGAATTAGTGCATACTAATTTATGTGGACCAATTGGAACAACAAGTTACATAGGTGAGAAGTATTTCATTCTATTTGTTGATTACCATTCCAAAATGATGACTATTATGTTTCTCAAGGAAAAATCAGAAGTTTTTCAGAAGTTCAAATGGTACCTTGCCAGAGTTGAAAAAGAAACATGAAAGAAACTTAAATGCCTAAGATTTGACAGAGGAGGAGAATTCATCTCTAATGATTTCAATGAATTCTAAAAAGAAAGAGGAATCAAAGACAAGTATCTACCCCAGGTACACTACAACAGAATGGTATAGCAGAAAGAAGGAACATATCCATTATGGATTGTGCAACAACCTTGATGATTGAAAAGAATGTTGCTACCAAATACTGGAAGGAAGCCATCAGCACTACAATTCACACCTTGAACTGAGTTCAACTGAAGAAAGGTACCAAAAAGACACCTTTTGAATTATGGTATGGCTATAAACCTAATGTTCAATATTTCAAAGCATTTGGAAGTAAATGCTACATCTTGAAGGAAGAAAGAAATGGAAAATTTGATGTAAAAGGTGATGTAGGTATATTCCTAGGCTACTCCTGCAAAAGCAAAGCATTCAAATGTTTGAATCTTACTACTCATAAAGTCATAGAAAGTGTGCATGTAAAGATTGATGAGTTTGCATAGAGAAATGAAGAACAGAGTAGTAAAGAGCCTAAGGACTACAAGAACTTTGTGTATTATGAACCTAATACTATACCCAAGACACAGGAAATGGTTATTGGATAGCAACCATGTCAACCACTGAATTCATCAGCACAAATCTTGTTGTAACCTGTGCAACCAGCACTTCTAACTGAAGAAGCCGAGTCTCAGACTGAAGAAACCAAGTCTCAAACTAAAGAAACTGAGTCACAGACAGAGGGAATCGAGTCACAGACAGAGGCACCCGAGTCTCAGACAGAGGCGCCTAAGTCTCAGATAGTAGAGCCCGAGTATCAGACAGAAGAATAGAAAAAAATATTTGAGCATGGTGAGCATAGTAGAGCATACCCAGAATCAAAGAGGAAGGAACCTAAACTTGCAAAGTATGTCAGAAGGCATCATGCACTTGAACAAATAATTGGATATCAGACAAAAGGTATAATGACAAGGAAAAAAATCAAAGGTACATGTTTTCTTAGTAAAATTGAACCTAGAACTATTAAAGATGCATTGAATGATGAAAGTTGAATCAAAGCAGTAAATGAAGAGATTGAGCATACAGAAAATAAAAAAACCTGGACTCTTGTACCTAGACCAAAAGATAAAAATGTGATTGGTAGTAAGTGGGTTTTCAGAAACAAGATGAATGAAAAAGGAGAAGTTTCCAGAAATAAAGCAAGATTAGTCTGTAAAGGATATGCTCAACAAGAGGGTATTGATTATGGAGAAAATTTTTCTCCTATTGCAAGAATTGAAGGAGTCAGAACTCTTCTGGCATATGCCGCACATAAAGGATTCAAGGTATATCAAATGGATGTAAAATCTGCATTCTTGAATGAAATTCTTGAAGAGGAAGTCTATATTGAGAAACTTGAAGGTTTTGTAGATCCTAACAAAAGGAGTATGGTTTGCAAACTACAGAAAGCATTGTATGGACTGAAGAAATCTCCTAGAGCCTGGTATGAAAGATTGCATGGTTACTTGATAAGTATTAGATTTCAGAGAACTAATGACAATAGTAGCTTTTACATCAAAGAAGGACCTCAGAACAAGATACTATTAGCAGAGATATTTGTAGATGACATACTATTTATTGGACATGATGATTTATGTAAAGGATTTTCCAAATCTATGAGTAAGGAATTTGAGATGTCTATGTTTGGTGAAATCTAATTCTTTGTTGGTTTACAAGTTTATCAGATGAAGGATGGTATCTATATTACTCGGTCTAAATACATCAAAGAGATACTGAAGAAATTTTGGATGGAAGACTCCAGACCAGTTGGAACACCTATGCCTACTAGACATAAGTTGTCTAAGGATGATGATTCAAAGGAGGTAAATCATACTACCTACAGATCCATGATTGATAAACTTCAATATGTTATTCACACTAGACCTGATATTGCATTAGTAGTCAGTATTGTTGCAAGGTTTTCAACTAGTCCTAGAGAGAATAATTTGATGGCTATCAAAAGGATTCTGAGATATATTAAGGGTACTAAAGATTATGGATTATGGTATAAGAAAGGAGGAAACTTTGATTTGAAGACTTTTACTGATGATTATTGGGCAGGAAGTGTTGATGACAGAAAGAGCACAAGTGGTGGAGTATTATTCCTTGGTAAGAGATTAGTCTCTTGGACCAGTAAGAAATAGAATTGCATTTCTCAATCTATAGTAGAGGTAGAGTATGTTGCTGCATCAGTGAGTTGTTCAAATATCATATGGTTCAAACAACTGTTGTCAGGTATGAAGGAGGAAATCAAAGAAACAGTTATTATCTACTATGACAACACTAGTGCTATTAACATTTCAAAGAACCATGTGATGCATACTAAGACTAAACATATTGTAATAAAGTATCATTTCTTGCGAGAATTGGTTCAGGACAAGGAAGTAAGATTGGAATATGTGAATACTAAAGAACAAATTGTAGATATATTCACAAAATCATTACCTAAGGATACATTTTTGTATCTTAGAGAAAAGGTAGGGGTGATTCCCCTAACTGAGGATCACTAATGGACAGTTTAGTGATGCATCAACCGATCTATATAACAGACTTAACATGTTGATGCAGATATTAAGAGCTTATTGCATATGAATCAGTACAAATAGGTACATTACAACTTCATTGGATGTGTATTAGATGGTGTCTTTGGCATTGGTTGTCAAAGACGGAGAGATTATTGATGTCATCAAGATTATTGAGGGAGAGATTGATGATAGAGGGAGAAATTTTATTAGAGAAGAGAGATTAATGTAAGAGGGAGAAATCTGTATTTCAGTGATTATGAAGACAGAGGGAGTTTTTGGATAAGAATAAGAATGAAGCTAAGGGAATTAATAACATTGTATTCTTATGTCTGTTGCTCTATATTTCTTTGTATTATGACATGTTTTGTTGCCATCAATGCCAAAGAGGGATATTGTTGATGATAATTATTCAATTGTGTATTGTCATTGATGTTTACACAAATGTAGTGATATTTACACAAATGTCTAATCCTATCTGAGCTCAGTCAGTTTATGCCAAGCACTCTTGGGCATTGAAGAAGACCAAAGTGATTTTCATTTCTAACCAAGTTCATTTGGGCATTATAGTATTAGTCGGGCATTGAAGGATTTCAATATTGACCGAGTTATGCTTTTAGTGACAGTTGACTAACAACAGTTTACACTTTATGGTTAATTGGTGATATGAAGCCAACAAACTAAAGTTTTATTGATTATCTGGAAGGTTATTAAGGTTGACTTGACAAGGCTTATCATATATATATAAGGTCAAGTTTGGATTGAATATGGTGTAAGTAAGAAAGTGAGATATGTGTTTATGACATGAAGTGTGGAGGCAAAATCATATGGGATTCTTATTGAGGACATAACATATAGAGGCGCAACAGAATATCTGATCAGTGAGGATCAAGTAATTAAAGCCAGAGAAGAGGTCTAAATTAGCAAAGATGGTTGCTTCTCAAAATAGGTCAATCCATTGTTACTCTCTAACAATTGTAGCAGTGATCAAAATATCTTTACAGAGTAGACTTAACAGTCGTTTGTAAATCCTCTCACAAGGTGACATTTCTAGATTGAAGTGTTTGAAGACCTCTAACAAGGCCACTCCTTACAGGGTGATTAAATCCTCTAACAGTGTCACACCTAACAGTGTGTTATTGTAACCTTTAATAGGGTTGGCTCCTAACAGAGCTCACTTTAGAAGAGTGAAAAATAATGACTAGTTGCAATTGGTGATTTTTCCCATATTGGGTTTCCACATTAAATCTTGGTGTTATCTATGTACATTTTATTTGCTTTATGGTTTATGTTTCTGCAATTAATTACTAAAGGATAATCATAGTTAATATTTTAAGATTTTCTATGTTAACCGAGTGACAGTAGAATATCTGTGTTAACCAAGCAACAATGATAAATTTGTTTAAGACATCTAAGGGACTTGGATTTGTTTTTGTGGTAATTGAGTCACCCCTCCCCTCTCAGTTACTCAATTCATTTATAACAGATGGGTCTTAGCTGCTAGGAAATTTTAGGTACCCATGTACAAATGCAATGCAATCCCTCACAAGCAAAGAAAGGGGGAAAACCTAATGGAAGAAAATACCCCCCAAAAGATAGATGAAAATATGCAAATGCTCTCAATAATGTATGAGAAAAACAAAACCACATATGAGGAAAAGTCCCCCAAATAAGAGAGAAGAGAAATGACCATAAATAACCACCTCAATGTCAAATATCCTACAAAGATGGTCCAAGATGACGACCAACACTCCTCCATAGTAAGAAAATAGAGCCAAAGTTGAACCAAGAATGTCAAAGTGTGACAAAATTAGGTATGAATTTCAATGAAGAATTGATCATGAATCACTCACTTCAATGTGCTAGAGATTGATCATGGTTAAACCTTCTTGAGCATCAACTAGAAACTTGCCAATGGTAAATTGACACATTCTAAGTCTCAACTGGAGTGATGCCCCAAGGCCCTCAAGATACTTCCTAATCTAATGAGAATAGAATGATTACATCAAATATTTCATCAATGACAAAGTACAAAGAATAATATCACTTTATATGAATGTGTATACAACAAAAATCATGTAGGAGAATATAACTTCACATGATAAAGATGTAAAGTTGGAAACAGATAATGACGTGACCAAGAAGGTGTTGCAAATGATTGTTGGTCATGCCCTCTAATTGGACTAATTTTCCAAGAAAATATAGGAGTAATTGACCCCCCTAATTGCAGGTTTAGGGAACATTGCATTACAGGTAGGATAGGTGGACACAATAAATCTCTTTCCCAAGTTTTCTTATCTATTTGATTTTTTCTTAAATATTTATATAATTAGTTTTAAAAAACATATAAAGAAAAAAAATTTTCTTTTTTCTTTTTCTTTTATCATAGAATTTTCATTTTAGTGATTACAATTTCCACAATCAGGATACAATAGGCAAATCAATAGTGCAAAAGATCGAACTAAGGTATATGCATTACAATTGCAAAAATAAGCCAAATTATGAAAGTACAATTTCTGATCATAGTCACTATAATATGATATCACCATTGTAAAATATGGAAAAAATTGTGCATTTAAAAAAAAATTGCACCTTAAAAGGAGTCTATATGAGCCTCAACAAGGCCTTGGAAGTTACAAAAATGGGATTATGCATTTTTTTAAAAATTTAGGCACTGGAATTAAAACCGCCTACCCCATTGTGTAGACCACAAAATTCTATGTCAAATCAAAATAAAATCTTGAAAAAAGGAGTCCAGATGACTAAGATGTTACTATTTAAAAATAGTCTATGTAATTATGACACCTAAATAGTTGTTTCACCTCTAATATTCAAATGGTTTTAGATTTGGCCTCTAGTACCTTATTTGGATGAAAAAAAGTTATTTTTGCAATTTTTGGACCTCCTAAATGTGATTTCAACCTCTGATTTGCACCAAAAATCTCCAATTTTGCCCCGCAACAGAAAGACATAAAGAGGACCCCCAAAAATCCACCAAAATATGTAGTCAAATATCTCAAAAGAACATCCAATGACACTTTATGGGCTCTGATACCATTTAATATTTGGCTACAGAGGTATCCACCCAAGATTTAGAGACTAAATGGAAGTACAATAAGAAGGGAAGATGAATATGACAATACTTAATTGTATTCCTATCAATAGTGCAATATAACAAATGAACTAGATTGGCTCAACTGGAATCAACTTGAAATTATAGTACATAGGAGACTCCTTGGTTATATAGCCAAGGTGAGTACAAAGGAGTTAATGATATAATGACAAGTGGAATTGTCTCATTATATGATTATCAAGAGACAATTGATCACCCATCTAAGGTGGAAGGTGATAGTGAGATAACATTGAACAAAATGTGGATCGTCCATAAAAGATGAAAAATTCCATCTATGCTATAAGTGGATATGATAAAAATAATAATACCACCTAAAGTGGAAATGCTCCTAAAATATCCTATGTGATTCTTAAGTACGCTTAAGTAAAGTGAAATTAGTACCAAGGTGAGAAATAGCCAAGGTAATATACCTTAATTACACCAATAGAAACCACTGACATTAGAATCCATTTGATCTCTTATAATTCCTTGCAACATATTGAATAAAATGAATGGTAGCAGTTGCATGATTTTGACATGGGTTTGTTTTGATTCTCAGAATTTTTATCCAAAGGTTGTTTAGAATTATTTGATGCATCATAGATTTTGGTGAGGAAGATGAAAAAGCCATCAAATTTTTTTTTGGCAACATGATGTGAAGGATGATGGATTCAGGAGTGAAACAACGTAGAGATGTTCTTCCATGAAGAAAATAAACAAGGACTTTTCTACTAGAAAAACTATCCAAGCGATAATTAATTCTATGCAAACAACATTGAAGAAGGTCAAAATGGAAAGGGGTGATGAATTTGGTAGATCATTATTTTTTTATTCTATTTTATGGTGATTTGAATGAATTTTTTAAAGTATCCACTATATCGAATATCTACCCTCATAGACATGTTGATGAACATTGTTGAGAATTAATCTTATGTTAAAGACAAAGGGTATATTGCTGGTCACAAAAGCATAGGATCATAATCTACATAAGAAAGAAATGTCATAGAAGATGCATGAAAGGCAAACTTATTTTGATGAAATAGAGAAGCATTGGATTTTGATTGTGCTTAGTGATGTTAGTAGTGTGGCAAGAAACCATGGAGTACAAAATGTAGTCAATGATAGCCTAGATTTTATTTTGTTTTATGAGATGCTCTCTAGAACCCTAGAAATCTACAACTAGAAAAGGTGATTTGGCAAGGGTTTTTAGAGTATTTTATCTTCAATTCATCTTGTCAAGATAAGAAGATATTTTTACATCTTGAACAAGGATAATGACATTGGTGATAAATACAAGGTAGAACGCCCACATAAGCATTCTTGTCTGATTGAATGAGCCTATCGATATCACCTCAATGTTTCTTTTCTTCCATGAAAGGATGTGTATACCTCAATGAGGAATGCATTTCAACATGTTACCAATAATTATACTCTCTTTTGTGGTAAATTTATTTATTTATTTTGGTGATATCATGTGTACTCTAAAGATACTTCTTTCATATGTGCAAATCCTCAAAGGGCCTAATTATGTTGCATAGAAGATAAAGACACACAAAATTGTTTATTTTGAGGAGATATGGGAGATTGTTACTCATGTAAAATTTTACAAATAATGAAAATGAACAAAAGAAGTTTGACAAGGTTAATGTTTGGTGTAGGAGCACACCTAACTCAAACCCCTAGCTCTTTATTTCTGGCATGTACTGAATCTAGCCAAGTCAGAAGAGTGTGTGTGGATCTTAGGTCATTTTTTAAATTTCCCTAAGATGGATATGACTAGGTCAATCCATGTCTAGATAGGTTTCTTATTTGGTTTCCTTTAGTTGTGTGTGTGTGTGTGATGTAGTTTGTGAGCCTCTGGAAATCCAACCAAGGCATTGGGAACCTTGGATAAGCTTCTTGGTATCACTAGCACTCGGCCTACACTGGTGCCTAGTATCTCAGCATACATTGCCTAGTAGCTCAACATACATTTCCTAGTAGCTCAGCATACATTGCCTAGTAGCTCAACATACATTTCCTAGTAGCTCGGCATACATTTCCTAGTAGCTTGGCTAACACTTCAGCTCGGCTAACATTGTAGCTCGACTAACACTTCAGCTCGGCCAACATTGAAGCTCAGCTAACATTGCAGCTCGGATAACACTTCTGCTTGACAAACACTGATTGCAACTGGTGCTCGGCTTGCATTACTATTTCTCAGCAATATTCAGTTGTAACGGCCCGTGAAAAGCAGATCTTGTCTTTTATGGACAGTATGGTTAGTGTAACGATTCCTGAAGAGATTCTTGTGAATGAGTGGACCGTTAGGGTTGTTTCCTATGAGAGGATGGTTACTAATAACATCCAAAAGCATTCATTTCAGAGATCTAGAGAGTAGAGATTGTAGAAGAAGAGAAGCTACAGGAAATTTAGAGAATTGCAGATTATTGTACTATTTTGTTTTGTTTCCAGTAATGAGAAGTTGTAGACTGTGTGTTTAGTGGATATCAAGTTTCTTTGTGGTTCATTTTGCATGCAAGTAGATTAGTTATTTTATTTTCTATTTTGAAATCCATTAGTTCTTCACCCGTTCTAGGTTGTAAAGAGTAATGGCCCCTCAAGATTGCTGAATCCATGGTGAGAATCATGTGTTTGGATGAAACTCGAGAGGAGCCCTTGTACACAGGTTCATTTTTGTTTTCTGTAGGAGAAATAGTAACAAGCCTGGATATCTTACCCTAGGCGAGCTTGGTAATAGTCTAGCTAGGGAAGAGAATGAGAACAATGTTTTGAAAACATTGGTTAAATGAATCTATTTGTGTAGGTTCAACAAGAAGAAGAAGAAAAGCATTTCGATGGGGAATGAATCTTGAAGAGGAGGTAAAGTTGAGAGTGACTTACCTCAGTTTAGGGTTGTGAACACCCTAAGTGATCTAGGAGAAAGATCTCATAATAGAGTCAAGTTGGTTCTGTAGCAGCAACAAGGCTTATGTCCACATCAGATTGGTATCAAAGCCTAAATTGATTGGGCTTGTGGTAGATGTTCCAGCCAACAATATCAATAGGTGAAAACAAGATGGTCACCAATGTAGAGCTTGCAAAGGAAGTAGATGAACAGAAGAGAGTGATAGATGATCAAAGGGAAAGGAGTAGACTCCTTGAAGAAGCCCTAGATGAGATGAAGGTAAAACTTCAAGAAGTTGTAGATGCAACTAAAAGAAAAGATGGAGATGAAGTTAGCAGTAGCAGAGGGAAGTAGAAAGTTGATGAAGAAGACTTGATACCTGAACCAAACCCTCCAATGAATGAGGAGCCATTTCTAAAAGCTCTCAGAGCCCTAGGAGGCAAAATTCTTGAAGGAATTCCATTCTTTAATGGAAAAATGGACAGTGAACTAGTTGTGGAATGGATAGAAGGTATTGAGAATCATTTTGAATGTGAGGGCATAACTGAATCACACAAGGTAAAAGTTGCAAAGTCAAGGTTAAGAGGTTCAACATTAACATGGTGGAAATACCTCCAAGAAGAGAGAGAGAAGATGGGTAAGCATCCAAGTTTGAATTGGAAGGCCATGTTAAACAAGGTAAAGGAGAAATACCTACCTGAAGATTATGAAATCCAGCTACACAAGAAGAGGCAGAGTTTGAAGCAAAAAGAATTGGATGTGGCTACGTATACTAAAGAATTCCAGAAGTTGTGCTTGAGGTCAAGAGTCCAAGAGGATGAGACTATCAAGGTGGCTAGGTATCTTGGAGGCCTAAAATGAAATATCCAAGAGGAAATCAGTTTGTGGACTCCCACAACCATCCATAAGTGTTTCCAACTTGCAGTAAAAGTGGAAGAGAAGAACAAAAAGAAATCAGAATCAAACTTCAGAGGAAGAGGAAGAGGTAGAGAAGGAAGAGGACAAGGAGGCTATGGTGGAAGAGGATCAGATTCAAGGCAGAAAAGTGAGAATAAGCTCACTAAAAATTAGGAAGGAAAATCAAGTAGAGGAGGTTCTAGCAGAGGTAGAGGTTCTAACACTAGTTGGAGAGCAAGGAGAAGCAGAAATCAAGGAAGAGGAGCATCCTACTTTGCCACCATGAAGTGCTACCACTGTAATTAGCGAGGGCATCCTGCCTATAGGTGTCCTGAAAAAGGTTCTTCACAAGGAGGTGGGAAAAGAGTTAACTATGTCCAAGAAGAATCAAGTTGCAGCAGCAAGCCATCTGAGGTACCTTTAGAATCAGAGGAAGGTGATATCCTCATGATAAAGAGAACATTGATCAGAAAGCCAAGCAAAGAAGAACCAAGCCAAAGAAGGGCACTCTTTAGAGTGAAGTGAAAGATTACAAGAAAGGTGTGTAGAGTCATTATTGATTCAGGCTCAACTGATAATATCATTAGTGAAGAAGCAGTCAACAAGTTAAATTTGAAAAAGGATTCCACATGAAAACCCATACAAGGTTACATGGCTCAACAAAGGACAACATGTGTTTGTAGGAGAACAAGCATGGGTAGAGTTCACCATTGGAAATTATAAAGATAGAGTTCTGTGTGAAATTATTCCCATGGATGCATGCCACCTTCTACTTGGAAGGCCATGGAAATTTGATAGGCAAGCCATGCATGATGGAACCAAGAATGCATACTCATTTAAGAAAGATGGAGTGACTTTCAAAATTCA